>BGPT01003608.1:2204-19310 GCA_003297045.1 Symbiodinium sp. clade C Y103 | reverse complement strand
AATGTTTGAAATATTTGAAACATGTCTGGGACATTTAAAATATTGAAACTATTTGAAACATGTGTAACATATCTGGGACATTTGAAATATTTAAAATATTTAAAATGTTTGAAATATTTGAAACATGTCTGGGACATTCAAAAAAATGAAAATATCTTGAGTATCTGTAACATATCTGGGACATTTGAAATATTTAGAATATTTAAAATGTTTGAAATATTTGAAACATGTCTGGGACATTTAAAATNGAAACTATTTGAAACATGTGTAACATATCTGGGACATTTGAAATATTTAAAATATGTAAAATGTTTTAAATATTTGAAACATGTCTGGGACATTTAAAACATTGAAAATATTTGAAATGTTTTAAATATTTGAAACATGTCTGGGACATTTAAAACATTGAAAAAATTTGAAACATTTGTAACATATCTAGGACATTTGAAATATTTAGAATATTTAAAATGTTTTAAATATTTGAAACATGTCTGGGACATTTAAAATATTGAAAATATTTGAAACATTTGTAACATATCTGGGACATTTGAAATATTTAAAATATTTAAAATGTTTTAAATATTTGAAACATGTCTGGGACATTTAAAATATTGAAAATATTTGAAACATGTGTAACATATCTGGGACATTTGAAATATTTAAAANTAAAATGTTTTAAATATTTGAAACATGTCTGGGACATTTAAAATATTGAAAATATTTGAAACATGTGTAACATATCTGGGACATTTGAAATATTTAAAATATTTAAAATGTTTGAAATATTTGAAACATGTCTGGGACATTTAAAACATTGAAAATATTTGAAACATTTGTAACATATCTGGGACATTTAAAATATTTGAAATATTTCAAATGTTNTATTTGAAACATGTGTAACATATCTGGGACATTTGAAATATTTAAAATATTTAAAATGTTTGAAATATTTGAAACATGTCTGGGACATTTAAAATATTGAAAATATTTGAAACATTTGTAACATATCTGGGACATTTGAAATATTTGAAGTATTTAAAATGTTTTAAATATTTGAAACATGTCTGGGACATTTAAAACATTGAAAATATTTGAAACATTTGTAACATATCTGGGACATTTGAAATATTTGAAATATTTAAAATGTTTTAAATATTTGAAACATGTCTGGGACATTTAAAACATTGAAAATATTTGAAACATTTGTAACATATCTGGAGCATTTGAAATATTAGAAATATTTAAAATGTTTTAGATATTTGAAACATGTCTGGGACATTTAAAACATTGAAAATATTTGAAACATTTGTAACATATCTGGGACATTTAAAATATTTGAAATATTTCAAATGTTNTATTTGAAACATGTCTGGGACATTTAAAACATTGAAAATATTTGAAACATTTGTAACATATCTGGGACATTTAAAATATTTGAAATATTTCAAATGTTTTAAATATTTGAAACATATCTGGGACATTTGAAACAATTCAACGTTTGTAAATGTTTACAAGTCTTCAAGTTTTTCTTTTGCACATTGCAAATATTCTTAACTTTTAGAATATTTCAGATCAAGCCTTCAATTCCTTTCCCATTTAAAAAAAAAAACTCAGTTTTTGGCTAATAGAGAGACCCGCCGGTAGTGTTTAGAGTCTCCCGAGCACCCTTGGCGGGTGCCTCTTTTTTCACCTGTATTTTAACAAATCAATTATACCGTATACTCAATATATATATATATATATATAAATATATATTATATATATTTTTTATATATTTTATATTATATATATTATATATTTTATATTATATATGCTGTATATTTTTTCTATATTATATATTTTTTTTTGTATAATATATTTTATATATATTATATATATTATATATATTATATATATTATATATAGTATATATATTATATACATTAAATATATATTATATATATTATATATATTATATACTATATATATATATTATATACATTATATATATTATAAAAATTATGTATATTATATATATCATATACATTATATATATTATATATATTATAAATATTTTTGATTATATATATTATATATATTATATATATTATATATATTATATATATTTTGATTATATATATTTTATATATTATATATATCATATATATTTTATATATTATATATATTTTTGATTATATACATTATATATATTATATATATTGTTGATTATATATATTATATTTATTATATATAATACATATTATATATATTATATATATTTCAAATTATTTATATATCATATATATTATTTATATTATTTATATCATATATATTATATATATTATATATGTTATATTTTAAATGTATTATAATTCATTTAATTTTGATTATATATCAAATATTGTATATTTGCTATTATCAATAATACTTTACGTATATTTTCATTAGATTTTATATATATAATGTCAAATATCATGAAATAAATGTTCAATATGTTCATATCCTATTATATATGAAATATTTGAAATTATTTTGTATTTATGTTTCATGATTCATCACAAAAGCATTTAATATATTATTTTTATTTTGTTGCATATATATTATACTGTACAGCTTCTATTGCATTCTGTATTTTGATACTGTATGGATTTTCACATGAAAGAAAACAAAATTACATTTTTTATCGCAGAGGTGCCGGACATATCTATCATATGGGCGTTGTATCTACAATGTAGATGGCTAAGATGTGTGTGACTTGTTATGCTGGCTCGTAGATCACACTGAACCCGCGCACTTAAGTTCGAATTGACTTCAGTTCCTGTGACGCGATGGACGGCGAAGCAGGAGGCTACATTAACACCAATGTGAATTTGAAGAAAGTGAAGAAACACCTACCGTTGATTTTGACTCACCTTTTTCTTTTGTGGACTCTGCGCTCACTGGTTAGTAGCAGAGCTGACTACAACAATCCTAACAGACCTGTTCTGGCATTCGAAACGTGGACCTTTTTGTGGAGCAATGAATCGTTGATCAATTTTCTGCGAAGACGTCCCTTCAACTACGAAAAGTTAGACGCAACGTCGAGAGTCCAAGACCGCGTGTTTGAACGAGTCCCAAAGGAAAGAAAGTTTATGGTGGCTGTTTTGCTAGGGATTTTCTGCAGCCTTACCACCGCCCAAATTGTTGAAGCACACCTTGACGAAGTCTTGGCGACCCGCACGCTGAAGCAAGCAGTGGCAGTGGTGGTAAGCTACACAAGGCAAGTGAAACCAAATTAGTTTGAGATTTTCGAACATGTTTGTAATTTGTAAGTTAACTGTTTGCAACCTTCAACTTTCTAGGATATTGCATGCTCAAACCGCTAGCAGAAGTTTAATGAAATGAGGATCACAAAGTTTTTTTGGGCGTGTTTACTTGACCCCGCACGCACGCACACACACACATATACACAGTTATGCTCGTGCGTATGGATGTGTGAAACCGAAGCTGCTGCCTGCCTTCCGAGTAAGAAGGACGGTCTGAGACTTGTTCCTCGCAGATACAAGAAACTAGTTGGCTGTGTTGTCCGGCTCTGGATGTCAGCTCACGCTTTCCCAGCACGGATGACGACCAACACAAAATAGGCGCTATGCAAGGACAAAGCGTTTGCATGCCCATGTAAGAAGGACAGTCTGAGAGCAGATACAAGAAACTAGTTGGCTGTGTTGTCCGGCTCTGGATGTCAGCTCACGCTTTCCCAGTACGGATGACGACCAACACAAAATAGGCGCTCTGCAAGGACAAAGCGTTTGCTTGCCCATGGAAGAAGGACAGTCTGAGACTTGTTCCTCGCAGATACAAGAAACTAGTTGGCTGTGTTGTCCGGCTCTGAATGTCAGCTCACGCTCTCCCAGTACGGATGATGACCAACACAATAAAGGCGCTATGCGAGGACAAAGCGTTTGCTTGGCCATTTCATCTTGCTCGTGCGACAAGAGAGATACCCGTCACCGCCTCGTTCCGAATAAGCGGGTGTTGAAAAGGTCAGGTAAAGGGGACAGTCCAACTTCTTTAGCATCAAGCTGTCCAACCCAACCCTGAAGGTCCGTGCACGAGGTCTTTCCTCGGTTTTCAATCTGGGGCAAAACAAAGAGGAATGCCTTACGGTCTTTGTCGAGAGCAAAGGCACTTCAGAAACTTCGAAGTGAAGGCTACTTTGTTTCCAGTTACGCTGGAACCCTTGCTCTGCGAAGCCCCAATGGGAAGACTCGGCACAAGAAAGATGTTATCAAGGACTTCTGGAACAAGGGACTTCGTAGTGTTGGAGTGCTTAGCGGCAAAAACATTTGGCGCATCTTTACTCGTAGCCGAAAGCCGCGGATTCTTTTGAAGGATGATTCCCATGACACCATGGTAGGGCCTGGCGCCCGCAAGTTTCTCAATGTCATCAATTTCAGATCATCTAGCTTGCTTGCTGATTCTACATCAACAGAAAGCGCGAACCTGTTCTCCGATGACATTCGGAAGGCTTGGTTGACTTACCGGCGAATTGGCGCCAAATTGGTTCGTCGCTTTGGAAGTGGCACGCCAGAGGGCGCCGCCTGCCAGAAGCATTTAGATGACATGGCAACCACGGATGATTTTCAGTTCATCAACTGTGAGAGCATCAAGGCATTGCAATATGTGTCTGCGCCGCCATCAAACTGGAAGCCACCCGAGCTTTGACAAAGCATGCCACACACATGCAACCTTTCGCGCAAAATGGCCCCCGCGTAAAATGGCCCCCTCCAGTCTTCACTTGTAGTATCTTACATGCCTTGGAATATTCCAAATGTTCTTCAGCCGTGTCTTGTAGCCAATGACATATGGAAAGACTTCTATGTATGAATGACTTTAGATTTTCTCAGCCGCCCAATTCGACGTCACGCATGTAGCTGACTGTAGCTGCATAAGGGCTAGCATGTTGAGAAGCAGTTCACGAGTGTAGAAAGTTGTTTAGTGAGCGATGTTTGCCCAGCACAAGCAGTCTTCTGCGCTCAGGCGAAGATGGAAGAAGCAACTGCTGGCAAGAGCTCTCAGTGTTACCGGGGTTGTGTGCTCATGCCTCAAAGCATTTTGTTGACATCACACGTAGCGGCTTCAAGACACACATGACATACCCTCACAGGCAATCACAGTCGAGCAAACCAATGTTGTGTCGGGGGTTTTGGAAAATGAATGCAGTAGCTTTGATAAACTTAGTACAGGTCTTGCTAGCCAATCTGGAGCTGATATTGGTGATTGGATTCCAGAAAGCAATAGCTGCACTGGCCCCACACTTTTGCATGTAGTGTACCTTCCAGCTTGATTCAAGGTGTGGACGGCGGCCTGCGGGAGACTTGTCGGCTCGTGCGCCGGGGGGGTTGAGAGTGTGGGCCATGAGTCATTTGCTAGAATCTACAGAAGCCATTGACGGCAGTATGATTGAAAGCTGAACATGTATCATGTGAAGGATGTGTGAAGCTGCAGAGCGATGTCTTGTATGTCAGGAAGTCGCTAGCAGATTTTCTGTCTCAAGGCTCGGCATCGACAAGCCCCATTTAGTTCCAAAGCTTGGTTTCCCAGATGAGCGGCGCTTCAAAGCCGAAGCAATACATTGCCACCATGAATGAGGCTTTCCAGCATGTTCACCGAGAATGGACAGCCGCTGGTGAAACCATACTTGGCAAGCGAGGCTTCTGTGCAGTCCACATCCAATCAGTTCGCAAAGCTCATCCAGCGCTTCCCGTCTTCATGCAGGCTCTAGTTGGGACAGTGACGGCATCAAATGGTGCCATGCTTGAGCTCTGGGGCTCACGCATGCCCATTGCAATTTGGGTCATCAACATCAACTACTCACAGACCCGGAAATCAGGCTTGGCTGGCATCTCTGAAACATATGCAGCTGCTGTGGATCGCTGCGTGCGGAAAATGTTCAGGGATATCCTTGAGTTGAAGCAGTCGGCTGCTTGGCTTTAGCTTCGTGTAGTGGTTTATGTGAGGTAACGGTTTCCGGTTCCGCATGTTGAACGCTTGTGTTCCATAACATTTCGTAGTTTTCAAGTGTAGCCCAACTCTGTGAGCGAGGTTGCGTGTGGCGGCGCAGTTCCAAAATCTGTGGCAACAGTGACTGAAGAGGGGCATCAGGATGAGACGCAGGCTCCACAACCTGCGCCTGTGACCTCTGCAGCAGCGTCTCCTCCAACAAAGTCTTGCAAGCTTTGGTCAGTGGCCTACATGGGTGGAACGCTCGATCGATGCAAAGAACGATGTAGTGGGGATTTCAATTTCGTGCAGAACAGCCCCAAAGAGTTCAAGGAGCTTGGCAGCGTGCCTGGTAGCGAAGCTGACAGTGCCAGGGACAAAGTTGCGGCGGCGCCAGGATTGCAAGGGAGAACCTGGTACTCTACCTTGCTTCTTTTTGATGAGATATATGACTTCTTGATGGAGCTTGGAGTCCTTGACACAACTGCATCAGTGGCAAAGAGACAGGCCAGCCCTAGCGGAGATGTATCAGGCCAGACACCCAATGCTGGATGGGCAAACCGCTTGCTACAGACAGGGTTGAGTGTGCACGAAACCAAGACATGTGGATGCTTCGGGGGGCTGCACACGCCAACGGTGAACACTGCTTTAGCTGGCAACTTTCATCCAGGTCCTGCCGTAGAGATGCTTCGAGGCTTGCGAGGAGACCACGGATGCCAAACCAAGGCACGAATGTTTTTCGTAACAGGCAAGCCCATTCAGCCTCACGAGCAGTTCGAAAGCCATGGAGTTGTCGCTGAGAAGGAGTGGTGCCCTTTGCCAGAGATTTTGAAACACTTGCTGCGTCTTCAGTGGTTGGATGATCCTGCAAAGGCCGTCGTCGAGTTGAAGCGCGAGGAGGACCTCAGTATGGACGAAGTCGTATTTTCTGAGGATGGCTTCTTTCCCAACTCTGATGGGTGGCCCTACACTTTGCCAGACGGTGTGAGCACGCGTCTTCGGTTCAGGAAGCTGGAGGAAGACTCGTGTCAGGCTGAGTGGTCTATGGCAGTGCGTGATGTAGCTGTTCCAGAGGAGTTTCGATTGGACCAGGCCGCACAGAGACTCACGCAAGCCTTTGCGAAGGAGCACCGACTGCTGAAGTTCTCTGATGAAGCCAAGAAGCTCTTCAAGAGCTACCAAGCATACTTCAACATCCTTGTGGCAGAAGCCCGGCAAGATGAGGACATCGGACAAGGTGCGCAGATGGGCGCCTGCCCTTGGAAATTGGCAATGCTTAGTGCTGCCTTGATGCTGTGGGACATCAGTTGGGAACAGCAAGATGATCTTGAGGCCTCTGCGAGTAGCCACATTGAAATTCCAGCGTCTGTAGTTGTCAGGGTTTTTGGGTTGCTGGAGATGCTGGAAAGCATAGTTTCCATCATGGCTGCCAACTCTCATGGAGGCACTTCTGCCTTTTCAACCGTTGCCTCAGCTTCTGAGCTGGAAAAGAAAAGAGCAGCATCTGATGAAGCTGAGTTAGACGCAGCCTTGAAAGCGCAATCTCTTGATCGACATTGGGAACCTCGTGCCCAGCATTCCGGCATGTTCGATCAGGAAGTCTTTCGCAGGCTTTTGGAAAAGGCAGAAGAGGTGTCTGGCGAATATGTAGTAAAGGCACGGGCTGTGTACTACATTGCTAGGCGTTCTGACAAGTTGGAGCGCTCGCTGGCTTTGATGGACTTCAGAGCTTTGGCTGCAGGAGCTTCAAGTGAGCTGGTACGATTTGACGCTGCCAATGATTGCATGCGTTTTTCACTGCCGACAGAACCTTCACCTGAATTCGAAAAGGCTTTGCTTGCCCATGCTAACATTAGCTCGGGGGCTCTCCGAACTGCTCTCTCTGAGACAGCGGCTAGGAGTAAGAAAAAAGCAAAGAAATAATTCGATTTTGAGATCGGTTGGTGGTGCTCGGCTCACCTGTACAGACGCCGCAGACCCAACTTTAGCATTGAGGTTCCTGGCAAGTGCGCATGTGCAGGGCGCCTTGTTGTATCAAGTCCAGGATAGTTGCAAAGGTGGCAGTGCATCTCCTTCAGCATTTGTTGCTGCGCTGATGTTGAAAACACAGATCAGAAGATTGCAAAAGGCATTACATTGCAAAGAAAGGAGAGATGCATGCTGCCATATAGGCTACATAGTATTTTGTCGGTGCAGGGTAGCAAGTCCAGTGTACAGAAGCTAGAAGCCCGAAGTCGCATAGATGTCTGATGTGCAGCAAAAAGGCAAGTCTCAAGTCTTCATTGCAACCTGCAGTCGAAGAATCACCACCGCCGTGAGTTTCACACAGAGCATGTGCATAGCTATTGGCAAGACTTGTGGGCCCCGCCATTGTCTCGTGTCAGTCCTCAGTACATATGTAGCTATCAGTGTCTTTGATGCTCCATGTTGAATGCGCAAAGTTCTTTTGTTCAAGGCTTTCGTAGAGCTAGGTATCTGTGATCTTGTGACCACTGAGCAATGCCATCGTTCCCCAGTCCCAAGAAGGGTTCTCTTCGCTTCATGATGAGGCGTCCTAGCGCCAAAGTTAAGAAACCAGACCGGGACACTGTGGCATATGTTCCTCAAGATCAGCAGGTCGACAGCCGCCAGCTTGCTGAGCCACGCTGCCAAACCTGGAGCACTTCCTTGCTGCGCCTGTCGGAGCAGTCAGAAAGGGACCTGATCAGATCTCTGGTCAAGGTTCGGTTGCTAGTCAAATTTGCCACTTGTCCTCATTGTGGGCACGGTAAGCTGTCTCGCCTTCGCAAAGACCCTCACAGAGGATATGTTCAGAGGTGTTCTGCCCGTGCCTGCCACAAGTTCGTTTTGCCGCACAGTCGCCACCCAATCTTTGTAGCAAGCTGGGGCAACTCCTACGTTTCTTTGCGTCAGCAAGCATTGGTCCTGTTTTGCCTGGTGGCCAGAGTGGAGCTAGGCAAAATACATTTGTTGACTGGACTTGGGCGAAAAGTGGTGGAGTCGATAGCTGCTCGCTGGCGGAAAGCTTTAGTTGCTTATGTGGAGAAAAAACAAATGGCAATTCAGTTGGGTGATGGGAAGAAATGGAGCCAGTGTGAAGTGGATGAGGTGACTTGCCGTGGCAAACGCCAAGGTCAGAAGGTCACTTGGTTTCAGTACTGTGGCATACTCAAAAGAGGTGATCGGAAGACGTTGGTCTTGGCAAAAATGAGAGTGAAGTCCACCTACATCAAGCAAAAGGGCAAAGGCAAAGGCTCATCGGTCAGTCCGGGGCCCATCACAAAGGCAGAATGGCGACAAGTAGCCAACAAGTTCGTGAAAAACAAGAAGATCTTACTGCATTGCGATGGTGCCCGTGCATACCGTTATGGCCGGATCCCCGGAGTCATCACTGACTCCGTCAAGCACAAGCGGCCAAAGCCCATTTACACTGCTCTGTGGCGCCATATCTTGCCAAAAGACCAGTCAAAGGCTCACGCAGACATCAAGGACATCAAGAAGTTGCCTGCAAGTGAGAAGGAAGAGGTTTGGGTGAAAAAAGGCACCCAGCTCGTTGACAACGTTTGGCGGCAGTTGAAGCTGCTGGGCTTACCCAAAAGCACGAAGGCTGAAGATAATGTTGTGCACTTCCGTGTCCGGGAGTTTCAATGGCACCATTGGAACGCGGAAAAGGATAAGTGGGTTGCTGCAGGAGATGTTGTTCATTTCCTGCTAAGCCTGTGATTGTACAGTTTTAGGCTTCCTTCATGGAGTTGTGCATGTGCAGATGAGCACGATCCAAGACGGCCATAGTCAATGTGCAGATGCTGTGGCAGAAAATGTCAGGCTGAGCTGAAAACAAAGTAGTCGAAAGTTCGTTGCACTTGTGATGTTTGCTTACATGCGTGCTGAAAATATTGTCAGAAGATCTTTGACATGAGAGCTTGTTAGTTCATATGCATTGAGGTGGCCATGTCACACTAAACCAGAAGAGCGCATTACCTGCAGGTATGGCTTTCTTATGTAGATATTTGGGGGCTCAGCAGCACTTGTAGGACACTAGCTAGAGACTAGGACAATGCAGCCTCTTCAGCCTGCTGCTCAACATATCGACATCATGCTGCCGCACAAGTTTGCTGAAGAAATCCTTGCAGTGTGGCAGCTGCCGCCTCTTCGCTTGTCGCCGGCAGAGTGCAGATCTTGCTCCATTATGGTGCTAGCTGCTCAGACACTGCGGCATTCCAGCCGCGACTGGCTACGAGTCTTGGCCCAAGAAGTGACCTTCGATCTCAAGCATTCTGAAAGCAAAACGGCTCTGCTGACTGTTCCATACCTTCATCTACCTGCCACGGTGCTCGGTGACATCTACCAGTTCATTGTCTGCAATGACCTGGACATCCTGCAGTATTTGCATGAAGCTGCTTCGCGTCTTTCTGTCCCGAGGTCAATTGCTGTTGTGGAGGGCAACACCTTTACTTTTCGTTATCGTCAAACCAGAGATGCTGTGATCGAGAAAGTTCGACTTGAGAGTGTGCTACACAACAAGATTAGAAACTGGATCTCATCTACCATCAAGAAAAACTTGATCCATTCGAGTCAGATCCACATTCTGAGAAGCCGAGCGGTTGGGCTGATGGACATGTAGCTTATAGACAGCCATAGCCTTTGACTGTGTGTTGCGTGCAGGGCAACACAAAACGCGCTTTTAATGTCTTTGTACAGCTTGACGGGGCCGCAGCAATGTGGAAGCCATATCGATCTTGGGGAATAAAATTGCTTGCTGTCGACGGTCTGTAGGAAATTGGATCGTGCTAGTTGCAATCAGAACAAGAGAGACGAAACACAAGGGAGAGAGAAATCCTTGCCGGATGTAGGTACGCCAGATGCTGGCCAAAGAGGCGCCCGGGAAAGGTGGTTGGGATGCTCCCGGCTCCTCGGCGGGCTTAACTTATGTCACTGTGTACAAACTGCAGTAAGAGCTGTGCATCTGGCTTTGTCCTTGTATCATTCGCTTCAGAGACGAAGCAGTCAGGCTTTCAAGTGATAGCTGACTGAACAAGTGTTGGGGCTAATTCGAAACCTTTTGCGTGATGATTTTTCTCAAACACTTTTCTTGAATATCGAGACAATGGCCAACCCGTTCGTGAAACCAGGAATTAAACGAAATGAGCTTGTGTGAAGCCAAAGTGTTTCTCGTCCTTTGCCGCGGGCTCCTAGATACGATGCTCAATCACTAGCTGCAGGCGCAATGGAGATTATGCAAATCTTTTGCATGTGTTAGCCCATCTGCCCACAAGAGCTTAGATGCACATAGCTAGTTGGTTCTCTTGTTCGGCTCCACTTCTTTGCGGGTCTCTGGCTTTTGCCTATTAGGGCTGATGACCAATGACTGGATCTCGGCAAGAAGCTGCTGTAACCATTCTCGTTGTAGATGCAATGGCTGTGTTGCTCTTTGTGGTCGTATTTGCAGCGGGGTTCTACACTAGAGATGATGCCTCTTCACTGGCTGCAAAATACAGTGACGCCAAAGCGTTTGCTTACCCACCCGCCCAGCGCAGCTTAGATGCTCAGGCTACGTTCCTACTAGCTTATAGCGCACGCCTACTCTAGGGCGAAGCTATAAGGCTTGGTCGTTGTAGGTGCACTGGCTGTGTTGCTCTTTGTAGTAGCATGTGCAGCGGGGTTCTACAATAGAGATGATGCCTTTTCACCAGCTGCAAATACCGTGACGCCAAAGCGTTTGCTTGCCCGCCCGCCCAGCGCAGCTTAGATGCTCATGCTCCGTTCCTACTAGCTTGTAGCGCTCGCCTACTCTAGGGCTGATGACCAACGACTGGCTTTCAGCACAGCTGAGCTGAATAGATAGAACGGCGTGAGGTTTGCGCATTGCAGATACAAGAAGTGGTGGCTATGTTGTTCGGCGTCACGTGCGTGCTAGCGTAAGGCGCGGCAAAGCTACAAACATACAAAACCCTTATCCCAATTGAATTTTCCACTTGATGCTGAGTTATGTGGAGGTGTATCATACATATGCATGTTGATATATTTGTATAAACCAATATATATATATTTTTTGCTATCGTTATGTATATGTATGTATGTATGCATACATGTATGTATGTATGTACACAAAACCCATCATGTCTATCAGTCTTTGTCAAAATACAGATGACCAACAAAAAACAAAGTCTAGTGATGACAGTCTCTGGTTTGTGGTGCTTCATGGACCTCGTTGCAACTTTGACAGCATCCGACGAGTGGCTAGCAGCAGTGACGGTGCCTTTTGATGTTCGTTGATGTGGTTGCTATAGAGAGCGGCAACAGCATTTATATTAATTTGTGGTCCAATTCTTGAGATGGGTACAATATAAAAGAACTGTGATATATCCTTTTTGGTTTTCGAAATCAAGGGACCTATGTTTGACTTCGAATTCGAAAGAAGATGAACAACTTATATGGAGAAACTTGGTTGCCTATCATAAGTGCAACATCTTCCATGTTGGATGATGTAGTTTTAATCAATTGTTTCTACAATTGCTCGAAAGTCCAATTGAAATGTGGATCATAGAGGTACCTGTTGGCATATATATATATATAATATATATAGGGTCAGAAATTGTTTTGGGATTTTTTTTCCGACAGGTTTGGGATTTTTTTTGGATTTCTTTCCTGGTACCATTTGCCTTGTCTGGCATGTTCACCTTCCATTTTGCATGGTATTTGCGACATTTTGGCATTTTCACCGGGTTTCATGTAGGGCTTCGTTTAGGATTCTTTAGGGTGTCTTTAGGGTTTGAACTAGAATTTCTTTAGGGTTTCATTTAGGGTTCTTTCGTGTTTCATTTAAGGTTTCTTTAGGGTTTGATTTTAGGTTTGATTTAGGGTTTCTTTTAGGGTTTCATTTAGAATTTCTGTAGGCTTTCGTTTAGGGCATCATTTAGGGTTTCTTTAGGGTTTGACTTAGGGTTTCATTTAGGGTTTCATCTAGGGTTGTATTTAGGGCTTCATTTGTTAGGGTTTCATTTAGGGTTTCTTTTGTTGGGGTTTCATTTGGTGTTTCTTTAGGNTTCATTTAGGGTTTCATCTAGGGTTGTATTTAGGGCTTCATTTGTTAGGGTTTCATTTAGGGTTTCTTTTGTTGGGGTTTCATTTGGTGTTTCTTTAGGGTTTCTTAAGGGTTTCATTCAGGGTTTCTTTAGGCTTTCTTTACGGTTTCGTTTAGGGTTTCTTTAGGATTTCTTTAAGGTCTCTTTAGGGTTTCATTTAGGGTTTGATTTAGGGTTTCTTTAGGGTTTCTTTAGGGTGTCATTTAGGGTTTGATTTAGTGTTTCGTTAGGGTTTCTTAACGGTTTCATTTAAGGTTTCTCTAGGGTCTCTTCAGGGTTTCATTTAGGGTTTGATTTAGGGTTTGTTAAGGGTTTCATTTAAGGTTTCTCTAGGGTCTCTTCAGGGTTTCATTGAGGGTTTGATTTAGGGTTTCTTTAGGGTTTGATTTAGGGTTTGATTAAGGGTTTCTTTAGGGTTTCAAATAGGGTTTCATTTAGAGTTGTATTTAAGGTTTCATTAGGGTTTCTTTAGGATTTCAGTTTAATAAGGGTTTCATTCAGGATTTCTTTCGAGGCACCGAAGTATACAAACAGGAGAGAATAAAGCAAAAGAAGCAGAGGAGCAGGAAGAAGTAGAGCCGCAAAACAGAAAAGAGAAAAGCAAAAAAAGCAGAGAAGCAAAAACGCGAAGAAGCAGAAAAGCAGAGAAGCGGGAAAAGCAGAAAAGCAGAAAAGCAGAGAAGCAGAGAAGCAGAGAAGCAGAAAAGCAGAGAAGCAGAAAAGCAGAGAAGCAGAGAAGCAGAGAAGCAGAGAAGCAAAGAAGCAGGAAAAGCAGGAAAAGCAGAGAAGCAAAGAAGCAGGAAAAGCAGGAAACGCAGAAAAACAGGAATCAAAAAAAAAAACAAACCTGTCGAAAAAAAAAAAACCTAAAATAATTAGCCCTCCGTATATATATAATTATATATATGTGTATATATGTACTACTAGGAGTTTCTTCCCCTTGCCATGTTGCATTGCTGGAGCATTTGGAGTCAAAAGTCTGTTTGCTTCGACAGTAAACTTGATGAATCAAGAAACAACACCATAAATATTGAAAATTTCCAATAACGTAAATAATTAGATGTAAAACATAAAAACATTGAAAATCAAACAACAATAAACCATGTATGATGAAAAAAACATGGGTATGTGCCTGTGACACGGGCATCCTTCGATTTCTATAGATTTTGTNTTCATTTAGGGTTTCATCTAGGGTTGTATTTAGGGCTTCATTTGTTAGGGTTTCATTTAGGGTTTCTTTTGTTGGGGTTTCATTTGGTGTTTCTTTAGGCTTTCTTTACGGTTTCGTTTAGGGTTTCTTAAGGATTTCTTTAGGGTCTCTTTAGGGATTCATTTAGGGTTTGATTTAGGGTTTCTTTAGGGTTTCTTTAGGGTTTCATTTAGGGTTTCATTTAGGGTTTGATTTAGTGTTTCGTTAGGGTTTCTTAAGGGTTTCATTTAAGGTTTCTCTAGGGTCTCTTCAGGGTTTCATTTAGGGTTTGGTTTAGGGTTTCTTTAGGGTTTGATTTAGGGTTTGATTTAAGGTTTCTTTAGGGTTTGATTTAGGGTTTGATTTAGGGTTTCAAATAGGTTTCATTTAGAGTTGTATTTAAGGTTTCATTAGGGTTTCTTCAGGATTTCAGTTTAATAAGGGTTTCGTTCAGGATTTCTTTCGGGGCACAGAAGTATACAAACAGGAGAGAATAAAGCAAAAGAAGCAGAGGAGCAGGAAGAAGTAGAGCCGCAAGACAGAAAAGAGAAAAGCAAAAAAAGCAGAGAAGCAAAAAAGCGAAGAAGCAGAAAAGCAGAGAAGCGGGAAAAGCAGAAAAGCAGAAAAGCAGAGAAGCAGAGAAGCAGAGAAGCAGAGAAGCAGAAAAGCAGAGAAGCAGAGAAGCAGAAAAGCAGAGAAGCAGAGAAGCAGAGAAGCAAAGAAGCAGGAAAAGCAGGAAAAGCAGAGAAGCAAAGAAGCAGGAAAAGCAGGAAAAGCAGGAAAAGCAGAGAAGCAAAGAAGCAGGAAACGCAGAAAAACAGGAATCCAAAAAAAAAAACTGTCGGAAAAAAAAAAACTAAAATAATTGGCCCTCCATATATATGTGTATATATGTACAACTAGGAGTTTCTTCCCCTTGCCATGTTGCATTGCTGGAGCATTTGGAGTCAAAAGTCTGATTGCTTCGACAGTAAACTTGATGAATCAAGAAACAACACCATAAATATTGAAAATCTCCAATAACGTAAATAATTAGATCTAAAACAAAAAAACATTGAAAATCAAACAACAATAAACCATGTATGATGAAAAAAACATGGGTATGTGCCTGTGACACGGGCATCCTTCGATTTCTATAGATTTTGTAGGATTACTCCCAAAAAAGTGCTGAAATACCACATGCGATAAATGAACGAGTTGATTTTTTTGTTCTCATCATCGTGTCAAGGAACTTTTGAGGTTCTTAAATCAAATGTACTAATCTGTGTAAGGTGTATGTATGTAAGGCACTTTCAAGGGAATATCCCACGGTACCTCCATTTTTAGGATGCTGAAATTCCCATGAGGGTGAACTACAGCCAGTCTGGATATGCTATGAAAATGGCACCAGAAAGGCTACAACTCACTGTATGAAACATATGGGTATGTGTCAAACTCCTGGACCCTGGTCAACACCAAAATAACCAATGAGTAGATGTGTATCCTTTCAAAATTGGGATCAGTGGTTTGATCCATACCCAATTTCATATCTAAAACCATGCTATTTCACTATTCAGTCACCATACTGTTGATTTGATCCACTATTCAAATTTTGAAAACAAAAACACAAATTTATGGATGGTACTTGGTACTTGGCATTTATGTATCCCCCCAAATAGCGGTCATTGATAAGGTTTTGTCCCACACCAAAATCATGTATTTTCCAGTGTTTTCCATTGTTTTTCAATGTTTTTCCATGGTTGTTCAAGGGTTTTCCATGTTTTTTTTCAATTTGTTCAATATTTTTTCCGCATGTTTTTCTTTCAGTTTTAGCCACTTCCCAGGGTCGACCAGGTGCCAATCTCCCGCGGTTGCAGCTTCAACATCCGCGCCACCGGCAGCGCTGCCGTTTTCTCGGTCAGCTCCCAAGCGTAGGACCAAAGGTCAGGGTCTGTGACCTCAGTGAAAAGATTCCATCCACTCACCTAAATGGTTGAATTCTGTGGAAATCCCCTGTAAAACCACGGTTTCTAAAAGGGGTGCTTAATATTATTATAGGGGATGGGATTAGATTGGATGTGCTGCACAAATTGCTGAAGGTAAATAGATGTTAAATTATGGCATATTGCTGTGGCACTCTGAAATTTATGTGCATGTAAAAGTGCATGTCTATTTACTGTATATATGTATGTTGGCAGCAAGCCTCAAAGCGCAATCTCATGCGCCCCTTTTCCACTTGGGCATGAAAGTCCCTGGGCGCGGTCCGAATCAACACTCATATATATTCTCTCAAGAAAAGCTTCCTGCTTTCGCTTAGCTCATACGGAAGGTACGCACAATGGTTGTGCCAGGAATCACTGGGGCCTGGCTGCCCATTNCTTCCTGCTTTCGCTTAGCTCATACGGAAGGTACGCACAATGGTTGTGCCAGGAATCACTGGGGCCTGGCTGCCCATTGGATCGCATCCACATTTCTTCGAGTAGCTCACCAGATCGCGAAGCTGAGGAGACCCCTGGCTGAAATGGGAAAACAGATGCTTCTTGTATGAAATCATATCCTCGTTTTCATCCTGAAGAATCTGGACGTAGGTCTTCAATTTCTTGAGCTTCCCAAAGGTGACCACGGTCTTGCCCCAATCGGCGACACTTGCCACCTTCTCCGGCAGATCAATCTGCTGAGTCGCAGTCATAGGCATAGGACTGGGCAGCATGCTACCTTCCGAAGTTGCGACATAACTTGGAACTGGCTGGGACATGGCACTTGGATATCCAACAGGAGGATCATCACGGAGACGCTTCGAGGAATCATTCATGGATGCGGCCACCTCGAAACCATAGTTCATAGCTTTCTCCTCTTGGATCACAAGCTGTTGCAACTCATCCCATTTGCCAC
>BGPT01003607.1:6386-25381 GCA_003297045.1 Symbiodinium sp. clade C Y103 | reverse complement strand
CGCGAGCTCCCGATCGCAGTGGGCAACGCCGGACCTCAACCGCGAGCTCCCGATTCCAGTGGGCAACGCCGGACCTCAACCGCGAGCTCCCGATCCTAGTGGGCAACGCCGGACCTCAACCGCGAGCTCCCGATCCCAGTGGGCAACGCCGGACCTCAACCGCGAGCTCCGGATCCCAGTGGGCAGTGCCGGACCCCAACCGCCAGATAGAATGCCAGAAAGAATGTCAAATAGAATGCCAGAAAGACTGCCAGATAGAATGTCAGATAGAATGCCAGATAGAATGCCAGATAGAATGTCAGAATACATGCCAGAAAGAATGCCAGATAGAATGCCAGATAGAATGTGAGAAGACATGCCAGATAGAATGCCAGATAGAATGTCAGAATACATGCCAGAAAGAATGCCAGATAGAATGCCAGATAGAATGTCAGAAGACATGCCAGAAAGAATGCCAGATAGAATGCCAGAAAGATATGCCAGATAGAATGCCAGATAGAATGTCAGAATACATGGGTCTTTCTTACGGTCTATCTTACGGTCTATCTTACAGTCTTATCATGCCAGAAAGAATGCCAGATAGAATGCCAGATAGAATGCCAGATAGAGTGCCAGAAAGAATGCCAAATAGAATGCCGAAATAATAGCAGATAGAATGCCAGCTAGAATGTCAGAATACATCCCAGAAAGAATGCCAGATAGAATGCCAGAAAGAATGCCAGAAAGAATGTCAGATAGAATGCCAGAAAGAATGCCAGATAGAATGCCAGAAAGATATGCCAGATAGAATGCCAGATAGAATGCCAGATAGAATGTCAGAATACATGCCAGAAAGAATGCCAGATAGAATGCCAGAGGATATGTGAGAGAAAATGTCAGATAGAATGCCAAGAGGAAGAGGAGGAGACCTGTTGAGACTACTTTAGATCTCTGGCTTCCTCTCTAGATTTCATCAGAGTTGTCCTCTCCTCCTCTTCCCTGCCAGAAAATTTTGCCAGAAAGAATGAAAGAATGTCAAAATCTGTATCACACTCATGGTGGGGATCACTCGAAGAAAGTAATTTTTGGGATCCCGCATTTTAGAAACCTCTCTATTTAAGGTGGAAACAAAGACACTCGATATTCGGACCGGAGATATAACATGATTTCATTGGATCAATGAAATATAAATTGGGTATCCATCTCTTGGGCCACAAAAACCATCCGCACCCGCAGAGATGCACACAACTAGTGCCATGGCCATGTTTCGACCATGTTTGGAGGTCAATGAGTTGAATAAAATGACCCATTTAGTTCGATGTGATCATCTACAGACCTGAACTTTAAGGGTGCGGAAATACAATCCTTGCATATCCTACTGCTGAAATTTACCAACTGATTCCTCGCATGCTTCAATAATCAGGTTCGCACCCTTCCATATTCTCCTGCTTGAACCGTTCAAAAATATGGGTTCCTTTGAAGATAGGGCATCTTCATTAATGTCACCATATAAGACTTTATAAAACCCCAAACAACTGCTCAATTGGGGGGTGTACATGGGGGTACCATTAAAGTACCAGATTCTCACTACTTGGGGAGTACCCCCCCAATTAATAGACCATGGGCCATAAATTGGCCCAGTTTAAACAAACCAGGACAAAACCAAAAGCCACTTAGGCCTATGAAAAATAATTGCGTAGTTTTCCAATCTCATGAAATATTGGCTGGGTGCTAGGTATCCGCCAATTGAGGGCTAGATCATCAACAAACAACCAGGTAGTACATGTATCATATAGACGATTTCAAAACAACTAAATGCTAGCATGTTTTGGCAATGGCTGACGGAAAGAACTGTAGCGAAGAGTCGTCGGGATCCTCTGCCTTTTCCAACAACAAGCGAAAGCAGTTGAAGAAACGCAGCGATACCACCGCCCTTGGCGTCGTGAAGCTGTCCTCTGGGCGTTGAAATTGTCGGAAAACATCTGCTCAGAAAACCAAGCACAACAAATAACCTGGAAATGATAGAAAAATTAATTAGAAAGCGGCAACAAAAAATTAACAATTTTGGAATTATTTTGGCAGGGTCTGTCTCTTCCAGTTTTTTTTTGGGGGTGCTTTACCGCACGTTGAAGTTCCTCCAAACTCTGGTCGTACACAGTGATTCGTCTGTACCTTTCGACATGTTTCTAACCACTCTTGGTGGCAATGCTGGATCCCTGGTTATAGACCCACACTATACCATTTTTGATGATTAAATCCCGCTGCATGTCTGATTTCCTAACCAGCAGGTCAGTTGTGTAACGCTCCATGGGCCCCCTCTGCCTTGATGGCAACCAGGGCATGAATCTTCAAGCCATAGATAGCATCACCTACCTTGAGACAAAACTTGCAAAGGTGGTTAATTACCCTTCAAGGGATTGGCGCCTTGCATATGGATCCCTGTTTGGTGTTAGTTGGCCGATACCACTGGATTGCAGCAATGGGGCTACTCTTTATGTAAACCCAAAGGAACGGGACAAACATCCCAAAAACGTTTGGGCTTTAACAGAAAAATGATCGTCCAATGTGATTTCAGGATGTTTTAAGGGGTCAGTGATCGTGTCCACTCTTCGATTCTTCAAGCACAACCTTAAGTGGGCCAAACTCACTCCACAAAAATCCCCAGTAAACAGGCCACTAGTTCAGTAGCATCCTCCCCGTAAAACCCGAATGGACCCAAATCAAGCTCGCACACAATGATTTTCTTTCCTAAGGTGTGGTGGAAGAACACTGCATCAAATGATCAAATCCATGCAGCAAGCAACAACAACCACCTACCACGGTCAAACGTCTTCAACAGCCACGCCGCTGACAATTTAAATCCAGGGCGGGATGTGAGTTCAAGAAACACTGAACACCACCAACACCGCGGCCCTCTGCGCAACCAATCTTACGCCAATCGCGCAACCAAACTTACCGTTACGCCAAACTGCTAGTGGCCAGCTAGCAATCCTGTCATGGTTCCTCATGAGAGGAAACAAACATCATGCATACCCACATGATCAACAAAATATTCAGATCTCCACATCAACACTCATTATTCAAGACATGCAATGAACCTCATGCGGACTTACATGAATAGCAAAAGATCCTATCTTTACGGCAGCCCCAATTTCATCAATTATCCACACATGGAAAGCACATCATGAATGCCCATGAGCCACAAGAGAGTCCATTTCCACAGCATCAAAAGACACCAAGTCCTTACTAAATCTAGGCATCATGCAGCATCATGACAAACCCAAACCAAGATCACCGGGCAACGTTACCACCAGTAGCAGTTCACACTAGCATGATGACTACTACTTCCTACCGCCAGCAACTGGACTGGGCACCCCCTGCAACACTCCACCTTCAAAGGGGTGCTATCGGATCCCACTCCTCGCCCCTGCGTGTCGATAACTTGGGGATTTGAAACTGCTCTTGGTTTGACGCGCTAAAACAATATTTGAATTCAGCTGATGCGTCCTTTGTTCCAAATCAACGCGCAAGTTTTGCTGTGTTCGATGAAGGTGGGCATTGACGCCCCTGTCAGAATTCCTGATGAGGATGAGGATGAGGCTGGTGCTGATGCTGCTGCTGGTGGCGGTGCTGGTGCTGCTGGTGCTGCTGGTGCTGCTGGTGCTGCTGGTGCTGCTGGTGCACGACCACGACGACCACGACGACCACGACGACCACGACGACCACCTGCTGGTGCTGCTGGTGCTGCTGGTGCTGCTGGTGCTGCTGGTGGTGCTGGTGGTGCTGGTGGTGCTGGTGGTGGTGGTGGTGGTGGTGGTGGTGGTGGTGCTGGTGCTGCTGCTGCTGGTGGTGGTGGTGGTGGTGGTGATCATGATGATGAAGATGAAGATGAAGATGAAGATGAAGATGATGATGATGATGATGATGATGATGATGATGATGGTGATGGAGGTGATCACGATGATGGTGATGGTGATGGTTTTGGTGATGGTGGTGATCATGATGATGATGGTGGTGATGATGATGGTGATGATGACGATGATAATGATGATGATGATGATGATGATGATGATGATGATGATGATGATGGTGATGACGATGGTGATGGTGATGGTTATGGTGGTGATCATGATGATGGTGACGGTGATGGTTATGGTTATGGTGGTGATCATGATGATGATGATGATGATGATGGTGATGGTGATGGTGATGGTGATGGTGGTGATCATGATGATGGTGATGGTGATGGTTATGGGTGTTCAGAATACACCTGCACATGTACATTGAGTCCTTCAGCTAGCTGCCTTGAGCGCTACAGTGAAAAGTACAGCTGATGGGCTACAGCTGCTGAGAGTACAGGAGTGAAGTTGTACACTTGATTTGAACATGGTAGTGGAGCAGTGATCCCTGGACGATACAGGACAGGTGAGCTCCAATACATACAGGCAACAAAGCTNACAATGGAAACACAAGTTTGTAGCCTACTTGGGGCTACAGAATTCACAATTCCCCAGGCTCCTACAAGTAGCAGAGGCATTTGACCAACAAGCTACAGAGGAGTGAAGTTGTACACTTGATTTGAACATGGTAGTGGAGCAGTGATCCCTGGACGATACAGGACAGGTGAGCTCCAATACATACAGGCAACAAAGCTNAGGAGTGAAGTTGTACACTTGATTTGAACATGGTAGTGGAGCAGTGATCCCTGGACGATACAGGACAGGTGAGCTCCAATACATACAGGCAACAAAGCTACAGCATTGAAGGGAGAACATACAACAAGAAACAATGGCAGCAGCTACAACTGGAGGAGACCTCAACTCGATGAAAGGTACAAACTACCACCACCACACTTTACAGGAGAATACGCAACATTTGAACAATGGAAACACAAGTTTGTAGCCTACTTGGGGCTACAGAATTCACAATTCCCCAGGCTCCTACAAGTAGCAGAGGCATTTGACCAACAAGCTACAGANACAATGGAAACACAAGTTTGTAGCCTACTTGGGGCTACAGAATTCACAATTCCCCAGGCTCCTACAAGTAGCAGAGGCATTTGACCAACAAGCTACAGATGAGCTTCTAGCAGACGGTGCAAGAGACAGAGCATAAGCAGACCTCTAGATACAACTCAGCAAAGTCCTACTCATCAACGTATGCCAGGGACAAGCAGCTGTCCTTTGCAGGCAACATACACTACAGGCAGTTGGCCTTGAAACATGGAGACAACTACACAGGCGCTTCCCAATTCCACTTGGTACACGCAGTGTCGGGTACCTTACAAAGCTTTTGAAACCACAGTTCAACGAGAACAAGTTTGAGGAGTCTTTTACAACATGGAAATTTGAAATGGCAAGGTATAAAAGAGACAACCAAGCACCAATACCTGACAACATCAGAATTGCAATACTACTCAACGAGACCAAAGGACCACTACAAGTGAAGTTGTACACTTGATTTGAACAATGGTGATGGTGGTGATCATGATGATGATGGTGGTGGTGATGATGATGATGATGGTGATGGTGGTGATCATGGTGATGGTGATGGTGATAGTTATGGTGATGGTGGTGATCATGATGATGATGGTGGTGGTGATGGTGATGGTGATGGTTCTGGTGATAGTTATGGTGATGGTGGTGATCATGATGATGATGGTGGTGATGATGATGATGATGGTGATGGTGATGGTGATGAAGGTGATCATGATGATGGTAATGGTGATGGTTATGGTGATGGTGGTGATCATGATGATGATGATGATGATGGTGGTGGTGATGGTTATGGTGATGGTGATAGTTATGGTGATGGTGGTGATCATGATGATGATGGTGGTGATGATGGTGATGGTTATGGTGATGGTGATAGTTATGGTGATGGTGGTGATCATGATGATGATGGTGGTGGTGATGATGATGATGATGATGGTGATGGTGATGGAGGTGATCATGATGATGCTGATGGTGATGGTTATGGTGATATTGTAAGTTCTTTGATTTCGCATTTGTTCCAAATGATTACAGTATAGTGAAATCAACGCTACGGCTACGCCCTGTTCCCGGCCTAGCCGCCTAGCCCGGCTCCAGTAGATGGTACTGACCTCCAAGGTACCGCTTCACGATCATTGCCCAGTGCAACCAGCAGCATATCAAAGGATTTCCGCAGCAGAGTCACTTCAGTCGGATTCCTGAACAGCTTAGGGGTCAGATGGGACCAAAAAAGAAAGATGAGCATATTTTATTTTATTTGCCACACAACGCCGGTTAGTATATAATATATCACCAGGTATGGCACCAACAAAAATCATGAATGGCTGGTTACAGTATATCTCCAGCTCTTGATCCGAATCTTTCTCTCCAGTGTCTTTTCAATTCTCCTGTAACCTATTTTCAGACCCACATCAACATGTCCCACTGATGTTTGCTTTCCCAGCATGGCTGGCCAGAGAACAACTCAATTGTCGATGTGTGTCACATTGAAATATTCATGAGCAATCGATTTCCACATATGTTCTCCATCATATTCTCGACCCTGGATCAGCTCGATCCACCTCACATCATGCTGCTTTCAAACTAGCTAGTGGTACCCTTATCAAAATTGGCAAAGTATGATTAATTATGGTATATTATGGTGTCAATGGATTGGTGTCAATGGATTGGTTCAATGGAAAAATCATAGAAAATCTGCAGGCACCTTAATCTCAGGCACCCGTTGTCTTGTTCCCTCTCAATACATAGATACAAGGCTTTCCTGGAGTTTGTCCTTTAAATTATTTTAAATCCGTTCAC
This sequence comes from Symbiodinium sp. clade C Y103, assembly GCA_003297045.1. Classification (NCBI taxonomy): domain Eukaryota; class Dinophyceae; order Suessiales; family Symbiodiniaceae; genus Cladocopium; species Cladocopium sp. clade C. The sequence continues at coordinate 18,611 of BGPT01003607.1, read as the reverse complement.
TTCTGGGATGTTACTATAGTGAAAACATATTCATACCATTACAAAATAGACTAAACATATAAAATCATATGAAGGACTTACCCTGAAAATTGGTTTGCCCCACTGGGCCACGATACAATTTCAAGACATTCATGGACTCCCCGAACGCTGCGGAATGTTCACCTGGTGCTGGAGCAAGCTGTGAAGATCCGAACCATGATCCGAACGAGCTCGAAGTGGAAGAATTTGACCGGGGTAGGGGCCATTACGACTATTATATATATATATATATATGTGTGTGTGTGTGTATGTATATACACCTTATATATGTTTAATATGGCATAATATGCAATGACATAGCACTATATAGCGTAATATGGCAAAATATGGCAATATTTGACATAATGGGACATGGCCAAAATATGCCAAAATGATAATTGCCAGTTTTAACATCGCAATGGGTCATATCTGCCAATGGCACCAAATGGTGACGTTCGGCATGGTGATGTTGAATGGGATCATCCACAAATGAGGGTGGAAAATAAAACACGTCTTCCTGAGTTTGCCCTGTGATGGAAGCAGATTTTGGCCCCTTTGAAAGTCTTGCCTTTTCACTTCTTCAAAAATCAGGTTCACAACAAATCATTGTCAATTTTGGACCCTCTGCAGATTGCAAACGGTCTTTTTTAAAGCGAATGACTAGGTTCCAATCAAAAAATCGATGTAAACCTTCCAAAAAAAAAATCACGTTCTGGCTTCAACATGAGATTCCTCCCCGTCTACACCTTCGCCCAGGTTGCCCCCAGTTCCACCTGATTTGGTCGCCGAGTCTGTGGGCGAAGCTTCCAACTCAGAGGGGGGAGCGTCGCTCATGTCCTCCACGGCAGACACCTGATCTTCCTCCTGCACAGTTAGAAGGTGCCAGTTGTAGTTGCTGGATGACCCAATGACCCCCATGAAAAACTGGACCTAGACCCTGTGGCATGAAAAAATTAGGGTTCATTGTCATTCTGATTTGGGACATTTCACAATTTTCAAAGGTTCTTGGAGGGTCTGAGTAAGTGCCATTAACCTTAGCTAACCTACTTGTAAACCAACTTATCAGCGTTGGAGGCCCGACCTTGTTGGAGGTCTACACAACAAAACGGCGTGGGAAGTCCGGGTGCTATGACAGTGACACGCGACAAATCGGGTGCTATGTTCACATACATGTAGATAGATATGATTATGTATCTATGTATATGTATGCACACATATGCACAATTATGCGCATGCAATCAGGACAAAAATTCAACCGCTACGATTAGGTTCATTGATGCAACCCTGGGACGCGGGCGCATGCGGGCGCAGCCATGGCCTGGCATGGATGCACGGGAATGAACCTGTCAGTACCTTCCCGCTGGCTGCGGTTGCCTTCGTGATGGCCATTCGCCAAAGACGAGGTGACCCAGGCAACAGTCTTGGTTGGTGGCTGCTATAGACGTGGGATGCAACGGTGGCCCGCCTTACGGCGGGATTTTTGGTGGAGCTGAGCGCATGGCCCTGCTTTTCTGATACAGGTGAACTTCGGTACTTGTCAGCGGCTGGCGAAATGTGCCCTTGGCATGGCTAGCTGCGCGCACTTGGCGGCTGCTCTCCTTCAGGCCGTCTACTGCGGCTGCCAGTTTGCCTCGGTCGTCCTGTCCTCCCACTGGCTACCAATGGTTCACTTCAATGCGTGATGGGCGAGGGCCTGTCACCGAATTGAGTGCATGCAGATGGTGCTTGACCATCATTGAATGATTGCTTGCCAGAAGATTGGCAACTTTATTGGCATGAGGCATGAGGAGTGATTGGCAATGCCAATCGACTGTACCCAGTACAGCATGTTGGTGGCGAAGTTCTTATTTTTTTTGTTGGGCGCTCTGCGCGTTTCGATGAACCCAGGCTGTGGCACACACACACACACACACCTACACACACACACACACTTGCGCGCGTTCATCGATACAACAACGTTTATGATGTGTTTATTGAGGTCATCTGGAAATACGTGTGCAAGGGGCTGTTGAACCCTGAGGTGCCAGGCTAAACCGTGGGCTGAGTTTGAAAGAATACATGTTGCAACAAGGTTCCATTTTGTCTGCGAATTTGAGTGGCATCATCTATAGCAACTCCAAAAAAAAATAGAAGAGTGACTTACCACCTGTTTTGCCTCCAATCATGAAAACCTTGCCATGTTTGATTATCGAAGGGTATGTAGTAGAATATTGGTGTGTATCTGCTCGGGGAATCAAAGGCTCCCCCTTTTGGTGCCATGATACCCTCCATTCATCAAAATGGCTGACGTGCTTGTCAGAATTAAGAATTAGTAAACAGTTGGTATTTGATGGTATTTGTACATAATATGTTCATACAAATCTGGCGCATAATATGTCCATACAAATCTGTGCGTATGTATATATATATATATATACACAAGCATAAACGTATAATTATATATTTATTCTATATATAAACATGATTAATCTTGTATATACATGCATTTATTTACACATGATTGAGCACGCATGTAATTCCATTTACCAGGAAAAAAAGAGCAACATATAGCAACATATCTTTCTGTCACTGCTAGGCCAGACTGCTAGACATGCAGCCGTGTGACTCCTTGCCCTGAAACAGGGACCGAAAGAGCACAAAGCGTGTGATTCTAGTTTGAACGTTGAGAAAAAAATCCCAAGCTCAACCCTCCATGGAATACTTAATATAGGGAATATAGCAATGGCTATATATATATATATTATCAACTCAAACCAATCATCAAGAATTGTTTGGAGATGTTCTAAGAAGATTATCTTAACCCTACATGGAATCAAATCATATCAAATCCAAACTCAAAGGATATAGACACACCAAACAGCCCAAACCATCCCAAATCTTGACCCTGACCGCTGGGTCTGTGGAACAGTTGAGCCCGTCGTTGGATCGTCAAGTGGGGTCGCAAGATCCCAGTTGTGGTTGTATTCAACATGTTGAAAAAGAACTAGATCGCATCTATCTGAAGATATTGATATATATTAAATATCACCAATAAAACACGCTATCGCAAATAAACTCCACATATCCACATATGATAGGCTTTAAGACTCACATCTGACATCATGACAACCCAGCTACGGGGTCCGGCTGCATCTGAGTTTCTTCTCGATGTTCCTCCCAGCGTTGACAGAAGAAAACAGGGATTGGTGTGGTCGGGAACATCTTCGCACGAAAGCATTGTTTTTTTTGTTCCATTCAATACAGAGGTGCCCTGCAAGATGTCCCTTAATCCATTGCAACGAACATCTGTTAAGAAAAGCTTAAACATGCTTAAACTGTCCAAAATTGCATTTTATGGCGCTATGACGCGGATATGATCGTGATGTGATGGGTATATCGGTATATATGTGTGCATTTACATTTGCAAATATAGACATATATGGATACAAACTATGTGGACACAAATGATATGGATACAAATATATATATAATATAAAATATATGATATCGGTATATATATATATATGTATGTATTTATATATATATATATGTAGGGTGTGTCTAAAAAAAGAGATATACCATGCTCGACCATGTTATACCGGTATACCTTCAAAGTGGCTGCATGTTCATGGGGAAAGTGCTGATCAACCATTGAATTTTGGGGTGGTACCCTATTTCCAAGCAAACCTGTATTGCTCCGTGAATATCTCTGCAAGTTCAAACATGATCAAAAACGGGGGTAGAGCAGCAAAAGTATGCTGATGCACCATTTTGGAGTGTTTCTATTCTGGTTGGTTGCCATCATGAATCAAAGTGGCAAAAAAAATCAGCCTGGTGTGTAACTCCTTGATGCCGGTGCCCCTCCCAGAGCACACCTGTAAGCCTAGCAGTCCAGTTCGGGTCTATCATTCAATCAAGTTTAGATTTAGATTGTCATGACTGCATATTTTCTGGGTGAAGATTGGCCACTGGCTTTGTTTAAAGATTATTATACTGTGAACGTTGACCGAAAGCATCCGAAAACCACTCCCAAAACGCGTCCTGTGTCATGTCCACGGGGAGATGATACAATGAACTGCGCGATAAAGTGTTGGGTACACGACACCGCGACGCGACGACTTTGTTTTCCGAGAGGGATTTGTTGAGCCAAATTACTGCAGATCGATGTACATCGGCAATCTTCGAGGACGGAGGAAACAATTTCTTTGCAGGAGAAATGCATCGGTTTACGCCAAGCGTGTGGTCTCAAGAGGTCTCAGAGAGGTCTCAGATGTGAAAAAAATCACCCAACGGACCAGCTTTTGATTTTTCGAGATGCAACACATCTTCGGAACAACCCTCATAGCAATGGACAAGTCACAGTTGATGGATGATTATCTTATTAAAACTTCGGATTATAAGGAGATTTTCCATTGCCACGGTTGATTACAGGAGGGTTAGGAGGATGTTTTAGGTTTCACACATTATTTTGCGTTTCAGCCCCTCGTCTTGAGAATGCGCTTCTGAGAGTGACCACCTGAATTATGGCCCTCTTTCTGACAATGCATGTCACTGTTCTGTAGGTTTGTCCAAGGGTGGAGACGCCCCCTTTTTATGATAATCAGATGCAACAAGACATTGAATGACGTGGAAAATGCAGGACATTTATGATCAACAATATGTTTTTTTGAAAATTGTTGGGTATAATCGGCAACGCTCATTGAGAGAGCCTGCTCCGGGATGCCTTTGTATGATTTTCCCCTGGGAAATCGCCGTTCTTGGAGGGTATATAAAATTTCTTTAACCCCTAAGAGTTATCGCTTGAATTCCCGAAAATCATCTAAAATCTATGAAGCAGGCCCAACAGTGCCCTCAGCCCTGCAAAATGACTATGTCCCCCAGCATCCGGTTTCTTCAGCTTATCTGATGACCAAAAAATGACGCCGAAGTCTTGAGCCCCCACCGGGATATCATGTTTTTTGTGGCCCATGTGTGACTGGATATTGAAAACATGCAAATGCACACTTCATCGAACAGATTTTATATCCGCAAATTCTCGCGTAAGTCTCCAGCCAAAACTTGGTTACTTCCGGATGAAAACCTTGGCAGGGTTAAATGCTCGTCCCTTAAGGTTGTATCATCACCTATATATCCCGTAAGAAATCAAGCATCAAACATTAGGATTTACCCTGCGGCTGATCAGATATGAAGAGTTCTATCTGCAAATGATGGAAAATCCACAGTGTTTTGTCCACGTTGGAGGCTAGTCCCAGTATGATTGGTTGTCGCAATAATTGGTTAATAGAAGACTTATGAGTAATCTAAACCAATCATCCCTTTTTCCATGTGAAAAAACAATACATATCTGAACCCGCTAAGGTCAGCTATTGACGAGTGACCTCATCGCAGGATTACAGGGCCTGGCCAACGAAGTGCGAACAGGAGAGCCATTGATTTGGGAGAGATCTACTGTACAGTACATAGACATAGGTCATCATCATTCCTTGCCAGAAAACACGGGGATATTATCTAAAAAATGTCACAAGTGTCAGCATGATTGTATCCATTTCTAAGATGTCTCAAACTTGATTTGGGGCTATATACAAACGTGATAAGCTGATGGTGTTGCATATGTTGGGTTCACTTTCAACCACTCTGATGTTCTGTTACTTGGCTGGGAATACAATCCTACGTGGGCTTCCCCCAAGGTTTGACCATGGGACATATGTTTAGAATTGTTTAGATTTATATGCTTCAAAGAAAGATATATATGTATATTTATTTATACATACATAATCATACATAGGATATTTTATGCTATACATGTACACACTGCTATAAACATCCAAACACATCCTATTCTACATGAGGAATTGTGTTTCTGAGATATGACTGAAAGGCGCAAAAACCAATTCTGCAGGAACCCAAGACAAGCATCACATCGGCAGCCCAGTCCCCGTTCCAATGACACCTCCGGCAACTTTCTCTTTTCAAAGGCAGCTCGGTATCATGTTGACATGAAAGGCTTGCTCCCTGAAACGGTTTTAGGAACAGCCTGTTTTGCTAGACATGGTAGAACTGAGATGAAATGAGAGGTTTCCTATTTCAGGGTTCAAGGTGTGATTGAAATGTAAGCGCTGCACCTGGCTTGGTTGTCTTTAAATGTGGCGCGACGCAGTGTGGTCGAATGACCGCAGTGTGATGTATTAGAGCTGGCTCAAAAAATAGCCCCAGAAAGGAGGCAAGGCGGTCAGTGTCTGCCAGCTCCTCTCCGTTTTCCGACTCAATCTCGGTCCGGTGGTGGTCTCTGCTGCGCTGAGTCCCGGCGCGACAGTCTGTCTGATGGCCCTCGTTCGCGCGGTCCATTGCATGCTGGGCACCTTTAAAAATGGGCCGTGAATTCTGTATGAAAATCTGTTTTGATTACTTTTTTTTTTAAACTAGTTTCAAGTCAAAAAATACAAGACCTGCTTTTTTGATCACTTTTGGGCAATGAATAATCATGTCATGACAGGGCAGTTGGTTGGATCCGAATCGAATCCTACGGGCTCAAACAATTCACTGCACCCTGACAATTCACTACATACAAGAATGGCATCCAATGGCCACAAATCCAAGCGAAGAACCATCTTGGAACCCAATCCTTGAGGCTCCACTTTCACGTGTATGTGAAGTACCCAACACTTCTGATGCTACGACTTTACCCCAAACATCCCCAAACAACATTTCTAATCCCTTTCCCCTATTACTAAACCCCCCCAAATAATAAAAACCAGGGTCCATCTCCAATTTTGGAAAATTTGTTGTTGGCCAATTTGACTTTTAATTGATCCCCTTTAGAATTTTAGAAAACAATTTAAAAACAAAGCCACCATTTGTGGGTTCTACGCCCTAATAATAAAAACTAGTTAACCCAGGGGTGTTTATTATTAGGGTCCGCTTCGAAATCCAATTTTTTGCAACGTATCAATTGCGTTTTAAATTAGAAGTATCGAAAAAAGAAAGTTTTTTATATTAAGGTCCGGTGTTTATTATTAGGGTCCGCTTCGAAATCCAATTTTTTGCAACGTATTAATTGTTTCGAAATTAGAATTTAATTGATTTTGAAATCGAAAAAACTATTTTTTTAATATTAAGGTCCGGTGTTTATTATTAGGGTCCGCTTCGAAATCCAATTTGTTGCAACGTATTCATTGCGTTTTAAATTAGAATTTAATTGTTTTTGAAATCGGATTTTTTTTTAATATTAAGGTCCGGTGGTTATTATTAGGGTCCCCTAATAATAAACACCACCCTAATAATAAAAACTACCTGGGGTGTTTATTATTATTAGGGGGGGTTAGTATTAGGGGGAAGGGATTGTACATTTGACAGCTCGTGGTTACCCAGTGCCCGCATGTTTCATGGAATCGCGATGCTGCAGTGTGAGAAGCATGCCCCAGTTTCGGCGTCCCTTCTCACCAGGAGTGACGAGCAGCGTGACGAGCAGCCTGGGATGTGACCGACCGACCACATCCAGCAGAGGACATGGCTGTAGCCAAGGGGCCCTTGGCTCATGAGCCCACCCTGAGCCAACTCAAAAAAGGCAATTGCTCTCTGGGTTACAGTTTCACGGTTGCACTTCAACTGATGATGATGTAAACAAACGCTATATCATCCCAAAAAGGGGTGCATTTTCTCAAATCTTCTCGCCCCAAAAGGGGGCAAACAAGGCACCCAGAGTTACTGAGCTTCACAGCTACAATCGGGTGCTTCGACTGGCCTGAGGCAGGCCTGAATCCAGCTTTATCATGATGTCCCCCATATTATCCATATTTTTGGACAAACCTTAACAAATCTATTGTGAAGCACCCTGACAAATTCGTGCCTTAAACACTTGAAATTCAAAGCATCCTGGAAAGCACTCAAGGCAATCTCAGGCTTTGACAGGTCTGACTCAGTCACTGATGATGGTGGTTTGGGGATGGGTCAGGGGTCAAGTCCAATTTGCCTAGAACATCCTAGAACAATCTAGCCCTGGGCTAGAAGTGCTGTACCATTTCTATCATGTTTTTATATACCTATGTTTACATCCACATGCTTCTCCGTGTTCTGTAATATTGCCGGCTTCGCTTGTTTATCCGTCGTTACGGCTTTGTTAGTTCAATTGAGGGCCTCATTTGACAAACTCAAATACAGCTCGCCCACAGGAAGTTGAAACAAAAAACTTAGGGTCCAATATGTGGTTGAGTTTGTCCTGCATAGTTGTTGAGCATTTGTTTTTTTCCTGGCATTCCATTCCTGCCAGATTGACATAGACCCTGCCAAATGTTTTTTTTTTTTGATTAATTTTCACGAAAGATTTCTTACTTATTTTCAAGTCCTATAGATGGCATACCGCATACCCTCCAATAAACTAACAGAACTATGGAAAATCACCATAGTAAATCATCGAACTACATGGGCCAAAAACGAACTCGCAGTGGTCGCATGTGGTCGCCATGGTCGCCCTCGCAATGTTTCCCCTCGCCACCGAGTGCAAGATGGACCGAATTCAAATGACCTCGGCGGAGTGTTTCTCAACGCCTCCTTCGGCGCGCGTCTTTCTGGTTACGCATCTTTCGATGACGACGCCGCGGCCACGGGGAGGTGTGAGTGCGACTCAGCATGACAAACGGATCCGGTGATGAAAACAGGAGCAAATTCGGGTGACAAAATCATCAAATGGGGATTTATCATGATTTATCCAAGTGGGATCCCAACAATTGATGATAGAAAGAGAAATGCGTCTGTCCAAGAATGTGGAGGCATACCCCCCAAAGTGCCCATTCAATTATAGGGATTTTCTTAACCAAATTGGGCGGGTACCTCAAACAAACCCACAGCTAAAGCCAATACGACATGACACAAAAATTGGGTGTGCACATGGAGGACAATTTGTCAGGTGGAAATGGCAATTACTGGGCTTCATGTTTCTATTCGGGGTTGCATGCATCGAAGAAACACCAGTATGATTGGTTGGTGGTTAAGCAACAGGTAAACATGACGGTATTTCTTGGGGATATCACAGCGAGACAACCGCATTGAGAACATGAAACAAATCATCCGAGATATAGCAGGGATAGCAGGGAAACAAAAACAAAACTGTACACCTGCAAGGTTGAACGTCGGACATACTATAGCAAGCCGGAGTCATAGATAGAAGAAGTTGGAAACCTAGAGATTCTAGAGTAAACATCATCCATACTGCAACATCTTGGAAACACAATATATGTTTTATCTTTTTGGTTGTGTTTGGGGGTTGCATTGTAACATATCTGTGGTCTCTCAGCGGGTCCGCTCAGGTATGAATTTTCCATGCGAACACCGCAGCTTCGTTGACTAGGCAAACGCTGAGACATGTTGACACAAGCACAGTAGCTATAGTGTCCGGTATGTGTTACCCTCCTGTAAACTATCATAAATGTGTGGAAAACCATGAGCACCCACCATTTGTCGATCATTTTCCAAACGGGATCATTGGTTTTCGTACCTTATGTTTACCCTAGGATGACCATATTACTTTATATTACCAGATATTATCATATGATATTATCATATGATATCCTAGGATATCTCAGGTATTTGATGATATTATCTGACATTATCCCATATTGTGCAAGCGCGTTCAGAAGCGGCGGTGGGCCAATGGAGGGCATGAATTAGCTCTTGAGATGAGCAGATCTCATGGAGATCAGTCCCTGCAACAAGCAGTTAAGGCGGTGAAAAAACGTGGATTTTTTGGACTTAGTTGCACCCAAGATCGCCCAAGTCCTTTGCTAAAATAAATAACTATTTAAGTTATTAATATAATTTGATGATATCTTAAGATACTTTAGGTAATTCTCTTATATAAACAACAAGTAACAACACACCTCACAAAACAATATGAAGGAAACCCGGAAACTCTCATGAATTTGGTGGATATGCATCCCACTCAGTACACTGGTTCCATGTGCTTCCCAAAGCTATCAGCCAGTTGCGGCTTGTCCAGTACGCCCTTAAGCAGTTTCTAAAGCATGTCCCTCCAGGATTTCTTTTTAGAGAAACCTCAGTTGGGCCACCACTATGATAGTTGTTTGCAATCATCATTTTAGCTTTAAAAATTATATATGATTTACCGCTGTGATTGTTTGACATATTTGGAATCCACTAGCCACTTGAGAAGCATCCAGGATGAATTTTGGTCATTATAAATACTATTACATCCCCAGTCTTTCAACCAAGCCCCTTTTGGGAAATGGCTACAGTCAAAAACCGTCACTGGTTGTTGGTCAAATCAGTTGGCTATGATAAATGGCTTGGTCTTTTTAAGGGGCCACCAAGAAATAACAACATATTCCGTATAGATTTCCCAAATGGTGAATTTCCCACTGTGGAAGTAACCAAAAAAAATCAAGCAAACTGACGAATAGGTTTATTGTGTTAAATTGCTGGGTTTCACACATGTTCGGTGATTATATTGAAAATTCCAACTCCCTGGTTTCTTCCAGCCCCCCGCTTGGCAGGGACGAAATGTGTGGCTACTTCACATTGCAACCTGCAACGCTGCGGCGAAGCAAGATGAGCATCGCATGTTAAGACTGAAAATAAACTGGAGATGTTCCCAAAGACAGCTGCAAATGTTATGAAATTTCTGCTCACTCAAATGGTGGTGACTACTGAATACTGGTATCATCCTACCAGTGAAAATCGTTGCCAACGTCGTAGGGGCCATGTTTATCAACTATCCCAAATTGAGGATTGCTGCTTACCGACTTCCTCAGATGTGGTTGTCTAGCCGCTCCTTATTTATTTATTGTTTGCCCCACAACATTGAGTTTATGGCACGACCTCTGTTCTTCCCCGCTGGCCCCAAGGATGTCTTCCTTTACCCACGCGGAAAATGCCGGACCCCCTTTTGTAATTTCAGACTTTGCTATGAAAGCCATGGCCCCTGTACAGTAGTTTTTGAAGTGGTGATTTTCCATAGCCATGTGAAATCACCAAAGGGTATTATACAGCCAGCTGGGATCATGATCAACCCCAGTATGGAGATGGAAACCGCTGAATTTGGCCATTCTTCGAGAAATTGAAGCCTGGAAACGCAACGCAAGTCATAAACATGGACATATTACAAGTAGACATAACATGACTATTGTCCCAGGTAGGACCTTAGGAGGATGGAAAAACGGGTCAACACGCCAACCAAACACACACACACACACACACACACACCTACATTCATATCCCTGTAGTTCGCTGAAAATTCAGTGCGACATGACCCCATTTTTGGGCCTGCGGGCGTGCATGCAAATGGGATTCCTGACTTTTTACCCTCAATATATATATATATATATACATAAGCATGAGATATATATATATATATATCAAAAATATCATGTATATCATATCATGCATATATATATATATATTTATACATAAATGCGGAATGTCCAGTAGCTGTCAATCAACTCCAAGATGCAGAACAGCCCATGCAGACGGCGGTCTTTTTACCTTCTTGGATGGCGCTTGAGCCACGTGTCGCGGCAAGTCAGAACAGTACTTGACATGTTCACATGACTACCTATTGTACACGCTACTCTCGCCTAGTCCCTTTTAGCACCCCACATGTCCGTGGTTATTTCAAACCACGGACACGAGAGAAGGGACATCAATGAATTATGTTTGTACCATGCATCTACCGCACAAAATCTGTAACTGCTTGACTCGTGCTTCACCCACTCCCGATGGGAGGAAGGGATCCGCACTCGTCATGGTCGATTACCCGACCGATGCAATGGGGTAGATGTATCATACAGCTGAACATANGATGGGAGGAAGGGATCCGCACTCGTCATGGTCGATTACCCGACCGATGCAATGGGGTAGATGTATCATACAGCTGAACATATGACCCAATTCAAGCTACCTAATCTAGTACGTCTGAGAAGATGGAACGCGACCGTTGGTCGGGAGAACCATGCTACTCTGTACAAAGAAATGGACAACTATCTATGGATCTGTTCAGGATTGAATTAACTTGGAGATTGGGAAATTGGTGTGAAAACTAAGCTAAGCAACTCTACAAGCCTCGCTCAGAGTCCACTCAGATGATATACTTCAACATCATCCGTAGTTATAGTGTTGTCATTGATGTTCACTCAGTTCGTTTCTTCTTCCATTGTGGTGTTGATTTGTCTCCGCCAGGTGGTGACTTGGAAATCTTTGGTTTGGGTGTTGTTGTTTTCG
>BGPT01003606.1:2491-31204 GCA_003297045.1 Symbiodinium sp. clade C Y103 | reverse complement strand
GGAGTTGCAGAGCATCGGGGGAAAGTCGAATGCTGTGGCTCGTGGGATATGCCGCGGAGGGTTTGGGGCCTTTTGAGGGCTGGCAAACGGCAAGCTTGACGAACGCCGTAAAAAGACAGTGCTGTGGCTCGTGGAGGCTGCGGCGAGGAGTTTGAGGATTTTGGGGGCAAATGGCAAGCTTGAACGCCGTAAAAGACAACTCTTTGGAGACTTTTGTGGCACGCGAGTGAGAGAGCATCGGGGAAAGTCGAATGTTGTGGCTCGTNGCAAATGGCAAGCTTGAACGCCGTAAAAGACAACTCTTTGGAGACTTTTGTGGCACGCGAGTGAGAGAGCATCGGGGAAAGTCGAATGTTGTGGCTCGTGGGCGCTGCCGCGGAGGGTTTGGGGCCTTTTTAGGGCTGGCAAACGGCAAGCTTGAACGCCGTAAAAAGACAGTGCTGTGGCTCGTGGGGGCTGCGGCGGAGGGGCTGGCAAGTTTTGAGCATTAAGGGATGGCAAACGGCAAACGCCGTAAAAAGAGATTGCTGTGGCATGAGTGGCGCCTGGGAGGTGCAGAGCATTGCAAGTTGAACGCCGTAAAAAGAAATTGCTGTGGNAAACGGCAAACGCCGTAAAAAGAGATTGCTGTGGCATGAGTGGCGCCTGGGAGGTGCAGAGCATTGCAAGTTGAACGCCGTAAAAAGAAATTGCTGTGGCATGAGTGGCGCCTGGGAGGTGCAGAGCATCGGGGGAAAGTCGAATGCTGTGGCTCGTGCGATATGCCGCGGAGGGTTTGGGGCCTTTTGAGGGCTGGCAAACGGCAAGCTTGAACGCCGTAAAAAGACTGTGCTGTGGCTCGTGGAGGCTGCGGCGAGGAGTTTGGCAAGTTTTGAGCATTTTGGGGGTTGGCAAACGGCAAGCTTGAACGCCGTAAAAGGCAACTCTNGGCTGCGGCGAGGAGTTTGGCAAGTTTTGAGCATTTTGGGGGTTGGCAAACGGCAAGCTTGAACGCCGTAAAAGGCAACTCTTTGGAGACTTTTGTGGCGCGCGAGGGAGAAGGCAAGTTCCACACCTGCGGTGGTCCCAGGNTTGGAGACTTTTGTGGCGCGCGAGGGAGAAGGCAAGTTCCACACCTGCGGTGGTCCCAGGCGCCGCCCCTGCCTTGGCTAAGGCCGGGGTCGGCGGATTTGAATGGACTCAACCATGAACCAGAAAGAGACCAGAACAAGTTTGGAGAAATGCAGCGCAGAAACAAATTCGGCGAATTGCTGTCTCACTTCCTAGGGGGTGTTTTGAACTCACACCAAGCTTGTCCTGCCACTTTCTTCTGTATTCATGTCCAATTTTGACCCCAAAACGGTTTATATAAGTCCAAGACAAGAACAGTGGACTTCAGTGGACAAGCACTGTCTTCACATGGCTCTCTCATTGCCAATGCTTTGATGCTGTTCCAAGTCTTCTAAGACTGGCCTAGCTTTTTTGCATCAGTTCTGGATATTTTTGGATAACTTATATATATTTCCGGAGCGTCGTGCATGGCAGGCATGAAGGAAATCAGAGGGGAACTGATATTCACAAAGTTTCACAAACCATATCGATCAGACTGCAGGCAGCACCTGATTAGACTGCACAGCACGGCACAGCGTGTTTCCTTCAATCGTTTTGTTGAGGAATATGTCGACTTTGTTTCAAGTTTCAAAGAGCTCCTGAATCTATGCTGTTGCATTGTCAAGAATAGTTTGAAACCATCTAGCAATGCCAGGCTGCACTACTGGTGGAAGTTCCAGAAACGGCTTCTGAATGGCAGGCCTCTTTCCAAAATCGCAGCGTTTGTAGACTACCCGTATCTATCCGTAGAGTCTGATAACTCTGGTATCGCAATTGAATTTTTGGGGAGTACTCGTATGTACTCGATAGTACTCGTACCACACAACCTGGTGGAAGTTCACACTGAAAGGTACCAAGGTACTCAAAGATCTTGCAGTTCAGACTGTTTTCTGATGGAGATCCTCTTTGCATCTCTGTCACAGTAGCCAGGTCAGGCCTCCAGTGAAGATGTTTTCTGGGATTCTAGTAGATTCATGTAGATTCTAGATTGATTCTAGCATGTAAGATATCATCCATCGTGCACTTACTGTATGATATATATATATATGTATAATATTGTATTTAGACTGTCAAGAACACATTTAGAGTCAAATGGAACCTAGTGTCACAGTGGCAAGCGAAGTAGAATAAAATCTGCAGCAACTCGGAGACTGGAGCAGACTGGAGCACATAAAAAGATGTAATCAAATAGCGCAAGCAAAAATAGGGAACATGTTCCATGTACATTGAAACTCCTTTCTTCTCAGGCTGCGCCTGGAAGAAGCAGAGAGACATCGTAAAGACCGTAAAGATGGTGCTGTACTTGCTACTAGTTTACGAAGTTTTTAGTTTTTTGTTAAGCTATAATTATATATTATTATACATCATGTATTTGTTGTCCGCAGATTAATTGTTTAAATTTTGGCAGCTGCACACAGTACAAGGCTATCCTGGCATGTCAAGCTGTGCCAAATTCCGAGATGTGCAGTAGTGTTACGCTACCATGTAAGGCGGACCACCCTAAGGAGTGGTGACGTTGGTACTTTCTTAGCTTATTTGTGATATTTTGTGATGATTTGGATTCTTGATGAGAATGAGACAGCAGGAAGTGATGTTGGATTGTCGATGTCAGTTCGATGTTGCAGCACCTGCACAGATTGCTGCAGGTACAAATCCTCAGCGAGTTCATGCACCTTGTGGGCGTGCGTGTCACCAGAAGCCAGCATACAGGCCAGGTTTCCAGCACCTTTTGAAGGGGTTCGAAAGAAATAAGCGCCGTAAAACGATGCACCCTCGGTAGAGTCAATATGGCCCACCCCTGCAGGTAGTCCGCAACGAATTCTGAAGCTGGCAAATCTGGAGGAGGTTCAGCAGGAGGACAAGTCAACCCTGGTACCAGATGCAAATGATGCACTTGATGCACATGAGGTATCTGATGTATCCGGTATTTTCAACGATGTGGTTGTCCAATCTTTGACCTCAGAAGGTTTGGGCGGCCACTTCAAGATTCGGATTCCTGAAGGTGCAACTGTGGGACTTCTTCGGGAATTGGTTGCTGGACGTTGTGGTGGTGGTGGAGTTGCTGCTCACATTCGAATGGTCCGGCGATTTACCGACGTCTTGTTTCTGCCTCTTGATGATTGCGAGCCTGTCCGTTCGAAGGAGGTGCTCCTTTTGGGCATAGATTTGGCTGGTGTTGAAGCAGAGACAGCGGAGACTGATTTTGAAGCGGGAGGTGTGGAAACCAAAATGTTTGTCGATACAGAGGACGACGGAGCACTGAAGACACGTGAGTCAATTTCCTTGCTTATGGCAGCAATGGAACTGTTGGAAGATCCACAAGTTCAAGAACTTTTCATGGGCTTGGACACAGTCAGCGAAATTTTAGCTGCTTGGGAACCGCCTTGGATATCTTCAGGATTCCATGATTTGGATGCTCAGACCCTCCAGACAGTTGCTGCAAGTACTATTCAAGGTTGGGCGCAGAGTTTTTCGCAGCTTGTTGCAAAAATGACAGCGACAGCAAGGAATGATAAAGCTCCTGCAAGCATGAGAAGCAGCGATGCAAGGATTACTGAAGTGAAACCGGACAATGAAGATGCACATGCGGAAGTACCAGATGAAGTTGAGAGCGACAATGGTAAGGGTCTTTTGGAAAAGCCAGTTCAGAGTCCGTACGATGGAAGTGAGAAGCGAGACGAGGCAGCCGGGAAGCTTGACTGAGTCAGCTTCCGAGAGCAGTGATCTGTATTTTTAGTCTCGATTCAACAGTCTGAGAGAGAGTTTGAAGACGCTTTAGCTGTTGCATGGAATTGCTTGTTTTGACATGTTCTCTTGGACCATTTTGTACTGCCCAGCCACACGGCCAATTTGTCAGGCAGTTGTGGCGGCCATAGTTGCTGAACCAGAGATGGAGCCAGAACAAGAGCCATCAGGGCCAGATCAGGACATTGAGCAGGCACCAGGGGCACCGGGTAGAGGCAATATGTTCAAACATCTCTACAGTGTCCACAGATTCTAGAGTCGAAGTTGGAGCATACTAATACCTGGAATCTTCAGATGCAAAGGAATTACAAGGTGATACAATTATGTAGATTACTCAGGGTGTAAGCACTGAACACTGTCAGCGTGCCAAATTCTCATCATCATTGGAAACAAGGTTGCAAGAGAATATATGTTGCAAGTTGCATGTTCATGCATGTTCAAGTTCATGCGAAAATAACAGCTCCATGAACAGGAAGTTGATGGCCTTGATGAAATTGTCATGGTGGAACTTCAGCATGCCCCAAGCTGAGCACAAGGATGGAAAGAGCACACGTAGGTCATTTCAGGGAACGGAAACCTAACTAGAGGACTACAGGGTACTGTACAACATGCCAGTGAATATTCACAGTGCATATGCACGCAGATAATGGACATTGCATGACTTTGCTATTTGCAGCATTTCTGCCAAATGCTGATTGTTTTGCTTGCGCGAATTCACATGACATGGTTTATGTCATCATAGTTTGGCTACTTTTTGTCATGCATTCCTATATGATTCTGCAATCATTTGTGCTAATGTGTAGGTTTCCAAGAAGTCTGTTTTTAATGAGAGCAGATCAAATTGCATGTTCAGAGATGTTTTCCTGTTAAAAACCTGCATGAATAATTAATTCAGGTGGACGAGTTGGAAGGCAGATGCTGAAGAATACTGAAGGCATCTAAATAGACATCTAATGTAAAGATCTGAATCTGACCAAAGCATCGGCCTTCCTATATACACAAAGCACACGCGCAACAATTTAGGACTTTGTTATTGGCATGTTCTTGGCCTTCGTCAGGGTACAGATCAACGCGGGCAAAAAAATATCTCAGATTAAATGGCAAACAATTTGAACAGGAGGGATATGGAGTGATCAAGTGTGAATGAGGCGATGAGGTGCTGTACCAGTGAACTACAAATCGAGAACACGTCATCATGTTGAATAAAACAAAACCAAACATCTCTGAAAATATCTGTAAACTGCAAACCATCAATTGTGTGGTGTGTGTTTTCCAAACTGCTCAACATTGCCTAGTTTTGAAGACCATTTGCCCAAGAAAACATCATTTTCTGTGTGTTTACATATTTTGGATGCGCAAACAGTCAGTATCGATGCACAGCTCCGGACACCATGAAATGATTCAATCATATTAATTCTATCATTTTGGAACTCACTCAGAGATTCCGGGCCAAAAGGAAAGCGCGCGAGGCACTGACTGTGAAATTGAATTTGCGCACAAGATTGCCTCCCTGATGGAACTCCGAACGTCGAGGGTCTGTCATGTTAGGTCCTTCCCTCCCTCCACTTGTGGTGCAGATAAACACATCTGAGCTTCAAAAACCTGACTGCAACTATGACTATGCAACAGTGTTGAACAACTTTCCAAAAAAATGCAAAGCTTGTGATGAACTCTCTGCAAAACCCGTCTGGAGCGTTTCTATACCAGACTCTTTGAGGACACTCTCGTGGACCTGTGGAAATGCCGTTTCACAATCATATTCTTGTGGAACGATCGTTTTTCACACACCTGAAGACTATTTGGGAAAGACACTCTGCTTATATCTACTAACCCGCTCTTGGTGGAACTCTCTTCAACACAAGCACTTTTCTGGAACAATCCTATACATTCCTATACAACATTCATAGAGAGCACTCGTTTACAAGACCTGCCAAGAACATCCAAGAACACTTAGCTGGAGAGGCCTCAAATGCAGAGCAGCCAAAATTAGAGACATGGCAAGAACGAAGACGTTCGAAAAGCTACCTCGACTCGGTATCACGCCGTCTTTACAAGTGTTCTAGGCGCTGAGCTTGCCACGCAAAATGTTACATTCAAACAACAACAACAACAACGACGACGACGACGACGACGACGACGACGACGACAACAACAACAACAACAACAAGCTATCTGCTCTTTTGTCATCCGGCACCCGGAGCCCACGTCGTGTGCGGCAAAGAAAGAAACGCCTCGAGCGCCGGCCTAAGCCCTAGGTGCAGCGGCCAATGATCCGTCTCCGCCCTTTCGAGATGTCGAATGGAAATCAAAAATAAAAGCACCAAAACAAAATCAAAAAGCAACCGGGCGCAAGGAGCAATTTTTCACTTCCTTCACCTTCTTCTTCTTCTCTTGTCGACTGGAATGGTATTCACTATATCAGACTGGTGGCCACTTGCCCCCCTCACAGATGGTTGCATCTCAAACTTGAAGCGGATATTCAAAATCGCATGTCACGTCCATGTCATCAAGGTCCGGGCAATGTGCAAATGCAAACTCAACAGGCAAAACATTGGCAAAACGACAAGACAGCAAACATGACAAGCAAAAAGGCACCCACGAAAACCCTCATGAAATTCCGGTCCGAAAATGGCAAATCAAACTCTTACAGGGTGGGACCTTAGTGAACATGCGAGGATCATCGGCCGGCGGAATTGGAAAATACCTGAAGCAGAAATGGGGGACGACTGCAAGCCTAAGTATTGAATTTGATGATTGTTCACGGTTTGTCTTGCAGGCATATCAGCATGCTGCACTCTGGCTACACGCTTCACTCGCCTTGCAAGATCATTGCATGCCCAACATGTCCCAACCAACGGCGAAAAGAAAGCCAACACTAAACAGGTGGAAAATAGATTTAAAGTGCCCCGCCAAAACTGCTTCCACGCCTTTGCGCAGGCCCAGCCAAGCTACTTGTAGCGGGATAGCCAAACTCCCGACAAGCCAAGGCCAGAACAGAAACCACGCTCACGCTCGCTATGCTCAGCTGAGGCTGAAGGCTAGTTCCACTCCAAGCATCGGTGATGCCTGTGATATTTCGCTCTCGAACTGACAGCGTCCACCATGCATCCCACCATCTGAAAAAGCTACGTGCTTCATGTGGCAGAGCAAGTGTGAAAACATCTGGATTGGGCGTGCTGCTGGCTGAGAGCCCCAGCAAGAAGCCCATTGCCATGCTTCCAACAAGGTGCAGAACCAGCCACGAGCAATTTCCATGCGTTCAGCGAGGCAAAGCGCGCTTTGCGAGTCGCAGAACCTTGGAAACTGCTGCCGGCTTCCTTGCTGGGATCTCTGAAGGGGGCAGCCGTGTACCTAGGTACTCTTTCAAAGAAGGCAAGGTCTGGTTCTGAAGCTGTTGCTCGATATCTTCCCATGACACAACCTGAGCCATATCCGCCAAATGTTGCATCTCCCCATCCTGCATGAAAGACAAAAAAGATTTCAAGTGGGATTTGCTTTTCGGAGTCAAATGTGCTTGGCTCTAATTGCTCGTTTTTGCCGGAGTCGTGGGCGTAGTAGCGCATGGTTTCAAGGAATCACGAAGTATGCGGATTTCCTCAACAACTTTGTCCTCACACTGCTGTGCGCCTGCGCTTTTCTTTTTGTGTTTTTTGGAAGCCTTTGGCTTGGCACCAGAGGTGGAAAACGAAGAGCTGGAGGAAGAAGATGTGGAGAGCTTCTTTTTCTTCTTCTTTTTGTTTTTGGTGGCAGCAGCACGATCGAAATGCCCTGAATCCTCAATCCGCTGGTCGCTGTGCCCTCGGCGGTAGCTCCGTCACCGGCGGTCATCTCGACGACTGCCCGAGCCCTTGCTATGTTCGTCGCAGACTTGCACCTCCAAACGAGCAACTTGCGGCTGCATGCTGGCAGGTTGGGATCGCTCCAACGGCGGACGGTTGTTTCGGTACCCGCCGTTGCCCCCATTGCGCCCGGCCGCCACCAATGTGGCAAGGAGACACCAAAAACGTTGCCACGGCGCCATGGGCAAGCCGTGTAGAAGGAACCACGCTTCGCACGACTTCTCAAATCTAATGAGCAAAAGCATTCAGCGCAAAGGAGGAAAGCAGGCATGAAAAACGTGGACAACCAGACCTTCCAGTACCCCGGCTTTTCGCTGTGCTACGCGGAACATTGCTTTCCGCAAATGCGTTTTTTGCCAGCCCGCTTTTTTGAAGGCAGAAAATATGTCGACCAAAGCTTCTGCAAAATCTTCTGGCAGAAGCCTCATTTCTTGCCACCGGGCAACTGTTCCCGATATGATTGAGAAGGCATAGCGCTGGCTGACTGCCCAAGGGAGGCGAGGGACAAAGGGCTTCTTCATGTACTGACCATCTCATGTCTGGCAAAGAAATTTCAAAGTCCAGCCATGTAATTTTGCCTTCGGGTGACATAGCTTGAACTTCAAAGGGCACTGTGTAAACCACTGGGATTGCTGCAGTCAGGCAGGCAATGCACCGGGCCTGGCTGAACCACAGTACGTCGTCGACGTACCTCTATCCTGACAGCAGTCATGCTCCTGCCACCCTAAAACACAGGAAGCTGCCATCTTGGACAAGAGGCCGCCTATAGGGAGGCCTGAGAATTCCCACACTCTGGTGCCCGTATGGCAGTACTTCATGGAGGCCGCTGCAGCAAACATCCAAAAAAGGTCGTTGAAGTGGAACACCTTGCAAGACTGGAAGGCAAAGAAGACCGCCCGCCGTCCCGCAACTGTAACAGCAGAGAACAAATTTGCTTCGCCACATGCAAAATGGAGCCCAAATCTTCACAGGCAGAATAGAACGAAACCGCTTCAAAGAATTGCCCCGCATCAGCAGTGATACCTTGCAAAGGAGTCCTGCACGCCGTGGGGCAACTATAGTCTGTTCAGTTGCCTTTCCATGTCAGCTCGGGCATCCTTCAACCCCCATACTTCATCAGAGAAAATTGTTTGCTTGACCAAGAAGGCTAGGGCCCGGCTTGCCTGGCGCCAGACACCCCGGCACGGCCATTTGCAGTATGAAACAATGCGCCGCATGCAGCTGTGGTGGGGCTTTGAGCATGACCGAGAACTTCCTTCTCCTCGGAAACATGTGCCTTTGATGCTAGTAGAGCAGTACGGCCAGACCCATCTGCCTGGGCGAAGGCCAAGGTGTTTATGCAAAGCGCGTGGTACAAATGTCAAAAGGACTGCCAAACACCAAGCATTAGCTTCTGTAGGAGTCAAGCTGGTGGCATGCCAGGATGTGGATACGCAAACAAACCAAGCCATCATCAAAAAATATGACTGCAGAGGCACTTTCCATTTGTACTGCTTGATCTTGTCGTCCGGACAGATGATGAGCCCAGGCCCACTAAATTGGCAAGTGTGCGCCAAATAGTTGGCCCGCTGTTTGCCCTACTCGGCATGGAGCTCCTGCCGCTTTTTGCTGCAGCGGAGCTGATGGCGTGCCCTGCTTTTGAGCAGAGCCACGCCATTTGCAGTCATCAATCCCGCTGGCCCGTAAGGCGCCCTCGGCCTGGCGGCCGTAGTTTTTGTCAGCTGGAAACATCCAGGCCAGGAGCGCGGAGCTGGAAACATGCAAAGCAGCTTCTACCTTTTTGCCCAGGCGCCTGTGGAGCAAGGCCTCAGCAACCATAAAAACTTCCAAGCTGCGCCAGGGAAGAACCCCGCAAGGCATCAGGAAATTGCCCACCAACTGTCCAGCAAATCACATAATATGATTCCTAGCAAAAGCGTTTTCAAAGGCACGGAGTATGGATCTTCATTGTTGCAGTGTCTCTGCAGCATAGAGGAACAAACTGTCTTGGCATCAAGCATGCATGAAAGAAGCCCTTGCGAAAGGTTGTCTGTGGCAAATTTGCTGGCCAGACGCTGATAGAATCTGATAGAAAACAAGCAGTTCCGCAGATCACGTATACACCTCCTGGGAGAACAAGCCACCTGGAGAACCAGAAGCACCGTTGCTTGGTTATCAGTCGAACTGGGTTGCCAAGCCGGAAACGCTCCCTTTGCACAAGCTATCTGCTCTTTTGTCACCCGGCACCCGGAGCCCACGTCATGTGCGGCGAAGAACGAAATGCCTCGAGCGCCGGCCTAAGCCCTAGGTGCTGCGGCCAATGATCCGTCTCCGCCCTTTCGAGATGTCGAATGGAAATCAAAAATAAAATCATCAAAACAAAATCAAAAAGCAGCCAAGCGCCATGAACAATTTTCACTTTTTTCTTCTTCTTCTTCTTCTTCTTCTTCTCCTCTTGGAGACCGGAATGGTATTCACTATATCAGACTGGTGGCCACTTGTCCCCCTCACAGGGGGTTGCATCTCAAACTTGGAGCGGATATTCAAAATTGCATGTCCATGTCATCAAGGTCCGGGCAATGTGCAAATGCAAACTCAACAGGCAAAACGACAAGACAGCAAACATGACAAGACAGCAAACATGACAAGACAGCAAACATGACAAGACAGCAAACATGACAAGACAACAACAACAACGGCAACGACAACAACAACAACAACAACAACAACAACAACAAATTTTGCTGCTGCTACTACTACAACTACTACTGCAACTGCCCCAAGTGCTGCGCCTGCCGTGCCATTTGACGCGCTGAAGGCACCTCAACCTTTTCCCTTGGGCGCAGCGGCAAGGGGATTCACCAGTGTCAGCGCAGATCAGCAGAGACACGCCTGAAGAGTTGCCGCTGAAGCGAAGGTTGGATAGACTTAGAAAGAACTTGCCGCTACAGACTGGGATAATTCAAATATGTCATGTTCGCATATTTGTTTCATTGTTTCGTCGTTTGGTCTTTGCATCTTTTGCCATTTGGGACGTTTGTTGTCGTTTTGTGTCATTTGTTTCGTTTTTTTTTCGCATTTATTTGTCATTTATTATATCTGGCATTGTTTTTCGCGTTTGTGATGTTCCATGAAAAATACGCAAAACTGCAAAACATAGGAATGTTTCGCAAAATTGTTTCACAATGTTTTCTGAAACTAAAAAGACTGTCTTCAATGTATTGCACTGGCCATGCCAACCGCATGCAGGAAACCTGGAAAACGACCCCAGGAATGACATGGAATGACACCCTTGAATAGGAGTGTCTGATTTAGAGCCATCCAGGTGTGTATTCAAAGGTATTGTGGCAGCACCCATATGCTGCAGTTTATGTTTGTTCCATTGGCAAATGCAAGACATTGCAAGACTTAGGCAACATCAGGGCAACGCTTTGCTGTGACAGTGCCATGTTGCGCCTCTATGGCAGAGGCTGCCAGGGATGGATCGCTCTGTATTTCGACAGGGTTTTACCAAAGGTTCATACTGTGAGGAGTCCGATGTCTCAAGAGTCAGCTGTTTCAAGATTCAAGCGAAGATTCTAGTGAAGAATCAAGCGAAGACTCAAGTGAAGACATGTGAGGATATGTGAAGATAATTGAAGATATCTACTTTGATTTATATAGATTTGAAGATGTCACAACTGGAAGGCCCATCGGCTCACTGGCCTTCCCTTGAGGTGAAGGCAGCTCTTGGCTCAACCCTCGGGCTTCAAAGCGTGCCTCGGTCTTCATTTGGCCTGGGTCCTCTTCAGGTGGCAGAAAGCGCACAGCATGTGACATGTGACAGCAAATAGTCCAGGGTCCAAGGACTTGCGCAGAAGTGTTGCTATCTCTTTAAGCTGATGATAAGCTGATGCGACTCAGCTGCTCATGCTGCAAAAATTATTCCAATCAAAAAGACTGAGCAAGGACATCCACAAGGACATACACAGAAACCAGTTCTGGCAGCCAGATGGAATTCAATCGTGATTCAACCATGGTATGATCCTGCTCTCAACATCTCTAAACATGCTTTCTCATTTTTTGCCAAGTCGGCGTCAGTTGCCTCAGTCCGAGAAGCCAATCGTCTCTGATGTCTTTAAGATCTTCAAAACTTTCGCTCCCAAATGCTCCCAAAATATCCCAAGATTCCAGGCCACAAGGCTTCACATCGTAAACGAATCCGGAGCAGTGGTTCCGAGCTCAGCACTATGGCACATTATTTGCATTGCAAAATTAAATGGCGTTTGCCAAATTCGCCAAACTTGTCCAATGTTCTTTCATGGCCAGAGGGTCGAGAACAGCCCAAGATGCAAACATTTTGCAGTATGGTTTGAAGCCTTCAGCTTAGCCCGAAAAACTAACACAGTCAAGCAGCATAGCAGCATAGCTTTGTCATGCTTTGTCCATGGAGACAAAGCATGTTGAGTGACTGTTGATGTTGAAAAAGTGAGTGATCAGCTCTTAAGAGTGCACCGTATTTGTGGACTCTTTTTGTGCGCATGTGAATGAGATTGCATGAGTGTGCGTGGAGATAAATGTGAATCGTTTGAGCTAGGGGAAGTTTAGTGGTATGTGTGAGTGTATTCTTGAGTGAAACTGGAGGATATACTGGAATACTAACAATAATGAAAATAATACTAAGACTAATAATATCTAATAATACTATTAATATTAATAATAACAATATTGATAATAATAATAGTAACAATAACAATAATAATAATGATATTAACAATATGGAACAATCTGTAAATATGTATACATACACTGATCATGCTACATAGTTGTGAATAAATGTTTGGTGAGTTTGTAAGTGTTTGAATTTGTTTGTGATTCAGATACTTGCTGAGCATCCAGGTCGATGAACACGAGGAGCTGGCTGGCAGGACAGAAAGCAGCTGCTAGCCAAGACCTACCCATACCGCCAATACCATTGTGCACGTACAAAAAGTGATGAAAAAATCAGCTTGGAGAGCCAGTTAGAAGAAGAGCTCAAAGACTCAAAGACTGTACATGTCGTAGAGGGTATGGTTTTGTAATGTTGCATATCAATGCATATCATGTTCTCGTACAGGAACTTGTTCATTCCTATATAGGATCTCAAATTTGCACCACAGGAGGCGTCTCTTCTTCAAAGGTCCTGAGGCGAGCAGTCACGCCTCCAATGCAAAGTGCCACAGCATTTCCAGCAGATCAAATAGACCTCAAGGCACTTTCACTCTAATAATTGAATTATTGAATGATATCAAATAATCTCAAAATTTGAATGTATTTAATACAGAGTGAAAGTGGAGGCTTATTATTCGAGAAGCTTTGCAACTTGAAGTCTTTGATGCCAAATGGCTGTCTAATGGCCGGTATACTTGTTGCTGCAGGGATTCACCCAAGCCGTGCCAGAGTTTGTTGATTCAGAGGCTCGCTGAGCTTGACTTGATCATGTGAAAACAATATCAGCAATTTTCTTGAACGGTCCTGAAGAGTCTTGATTGCCTGAGGCTCGGGTAAACACATGTGATGCGCGCTGATTGTGTCCTCTCTGGCAGGGATGGACTGGATGTCAACATAGTCATATCAAAACTTCCAATTTTCGCAGCCTTTGGCTCTATGTAAAGCCAGAAAAATTGGTTATCAATGATTCACAATGGCAAGATATGGCAAGTACTGTTTCTAAATTGCAATGTTCTGAGAACAGGGATTGATATTGGCATGTCAAGCCACATGAAACTGTATGGTTTCAATGGTTTTGAGATCATTGCTTGGCATTGTACCTACCTCTGAATCAAAAAGCGTTGATATTGTTTTACAGGATGCAGCTTGCAGATTTGGGGCTAGCAGTTACACTTGGACTTTCTCTGGAGATGGGTTTCTCTTGCAGCGTTGCTGCAAGAGACGGGCATTGCTTTTGCAATGGGGAAAGGGAAGAAGACAAAAGGACCCGCAAAGAGTAGAGGTCGTAATATCGAGAGACTTCGAGATATTTAGGTTAAAGATTGTGCATAGAGCATCTGTGTCGTGAATGCCTTTGCCATTTAAATCATTTTACTTATGTTGTAATTTATCTATGTTTCCGTGTTTTCGTTTCTGTACTGTAGTGTAAAAAACTCAAGTTTCAGCTTGCGGAGCATGTTTCTCCCTCTTCCGCGCTGATTCTGCGCAGGAATGGTGGCGTATGCAGCAGATGGCTTCCGAGCTGTTGTGGAGTTGGATAATAGCACCTCAGAGCTCGATTGGAATTGAACATGTTTGAACAATGTCAAGACCCGCATTCTAGGATGGCATTCTGCAGGGCATTCTAGAGTCCAAGCTTGGTAGGATGACCTTGAAGATGTTCCGACACTTGATTTGTGGCGGCAAAGCCACTCTGGGGCATACTTGATTTATGCCCTGGGATGCAGACACACCAAAGTCTTCTTTGGGGCGGGAATCACGAAATGGCTGCGGCTGAAAATTTACTGGATCAAGGGATCCATACCAAAGTGCAGATGATCCAGACTGATCCATGGGTATGGATCACTGGGTACGATCCATATCTTTTTTTCCCATTTTTCCAGCCACAACCAAATAGGTCCAGCATGGTGCAACAGGATGCCCACGTTGGCGCAACTAGCATGTTTTGAATGATACATTTGAATCGCTGAACTGTTTGTAAAGAAATGTAAAGAAAGTAAACCAATGCAGGTTCTTTAAGAGGGATGGCATGAAGAAAGGTTACGAAGAGATGGAATCCAAAAACCAACCTGAATTCAGATTCCTGTAGCACTGTAGCAGGCACGGCTTCTTCAGGATGTGTTTGAAGGCGTTTGTTGACTTGTTGGGAAGATTCTCTTTGAATCCGGTGCCACCGATGTAGGCGATTATAAAAAAGCTGTGCAATGCGGGAAACTTTGAAGTTTGATGATGTTTGTAAAGGTTACAGCTGACCATTTCAGTATCAGTAGGAAATTTGATCCAATTTGCAGGTGCGTACAGCAAAGGCTGGACTCTTCACATTCCACAGAGCACATTGATGTAAGCCTCGACATCCTGCACAGCAAACTGACGAGGCAATGTCTACGCGGTGATGATTTCTGAGATGATCTCAAACATATTCAAAGAAGGTATGTGGTTCAAAGCCTTGACCCCCTACATGCTCATAATCACCGACAATGCCACTTGATTGCACGTGTTTGGCCACCGTTGGCTGGCTTTGGCTGGGGGTTCGGTGACCTTCCCCCAAAGTTTACTACTCCATGCAATTTGGATATTAGTTTATGTTAGTTTGGTCATGTCGCAGTTTCATTGATGGTCACTTCGCGTTTGCGGGGGGATGCCTCATCGACTCTATGTCAGGTGTCTGTTTTCTTTCTTATTCAGACTTCTTCAACCTTGTTGCAGTTCTTTTGTTGATGTCAGTTGCTGTTTGCATAGCGTTCGGGATTGGGGTCTGCTAAACGTTTTTCGCCCGATACACCGATGCACCGATTGCCGCACGCGCGCCCCGATACACCGATACAATGGTATATTGATACACCGATACCCCGAATGCCGTCTATTTAGGGTTTGGGCTTGGTTTAGGGCTTGTTTAGGGTTTGGTTAGGGTTTGTTTGGGGTTTGTTTAGGGTTGGTTTAGGGGTTGTTTAGGGTTGGTTTAGGGTTGGTTTAGGGTTGGTTTAGGGTTTGTTTAAGGTTGGTTTAGTTTAGGGTTTATTTAGGGTTGATTATAGGGCAGCGTAGACACAGCGATCAGAGTAACGGTGTATCGGCATAACACAGCGATCGGATGCGATCGGCATAACGGGTGACAATGTACATATGATTTTGTATGTACTGCACTAACGATTGACTTGAAAGCTGGATGGGTTGTTTGTGTTGTTTGTGTGTCAGCTGTTCTGAGTTTTTTTGTCCGTCAATGTTGGATGGTGTCCACCTTTGGAAGAGAAGATTCCCAAGTAAAGACATGAGACGAGCTAACGGTTTCCACAAACCGCTGAGATTTTGATAACCTGTAACAATTTTGAACATATTCGATGTGGATCTAGCTCGTTTGGTTTCTATTTGCCCACTAGCTTACAAACAAATTCGTATCCAGGATCCAATTTCCGTGGGCAACATGCTGACGCTCAATGGTGTTACCCGAGCTTTGGTAGGCCAGGAATCAGGGCGATATGCTGCAAATCACGGTGAAAACAAGACTGAAGAGGATTGAGTGACACACTTGATGATACTTGGTTTGCAGACGCATAGCATGGTTGCAAAACGTGCCCAAAACTGCCAGACAGTGCTGGACCATGCCAGGTGTCTCCTCTGGTCGTCTGCTGATAAACAATATTGGCATAGATGCTGTTGCGAGGCTAAACTTGGCCAAACTATTGGCAGTGCTTGTGAAGTGGGTGTGTTTTATGTTGACTGTATTTTTTATATTGTGGACCTCAATATGGAAGTTACGGAAGTACTAAATCCTGTCGACATGCTGATCGACTGACACCACATGACCACCCATGACCCAATGGCGTTTACTTTATTCTTCAAGCCCTTCACTCAAGCTTGACTGCAAGACTTTGGTGTATCCATAGTGTGGTTGAGTATGACTTCCTGCAATGTCACAGAACTATATGTTTGCAAATATATGCGTACCCTGCGTGTGTATGGGCTATCAACAAAAAACACCATCAATGTGAGGCAGGATGTTATATAATTGGGGACATATTTGCATAACTTTGCACACACGCACACACACACACGTGCTGCCTGTGCAATCGAAATCGTGCATGTGATTCTGGAAGTGCTGTCGTACATTTCTCTAGTTACTAGTTTGCGTGTTGAAACATACATACATACATACCTACGTACGTACGTACGTACGTACGTACGTACGTACATACATACATACATACATACATACAGACATACACACATACATACATACATACATACATACATACATACATACATACATACATACATCCATGCCTGCCTGCCTGCCTGCCTGCATGCATGCATGCATACATGCCTGCCTGCCTGCATGCATGCATGCATGCATACATACATGCCTGCCTGCCTGCCTGCATGCATGCATGCATGCATGCATGCCAGGGATAGTATTTGCAGGAATGATAGATGTGCTCAGGGGATTCGTGTATTCGCGTGTATTTCTTCATGTGTTTTGTCATCTACGGTGATGCACTGACATAAAGCCATGCAAGGTGAAAACCGATCAAAACATCCACTGATATCCAGCCTAAAAATACCATGCGATACCTCGTTTGACATTCTGCATGAACTGAAGTTGCAAACATGGAACCTTGACTTGAGGTTTGGATAGCCACTGGCATAGCAGGCTTTCTTGGCATTCTTGTGAACGTTACTTTGCGCCAGTTTAAGCATTTTGAAACTAAGAAGCTGTTGGACAGCAGAACATTGATGACAATTGTGTCTAACGAGCTTGAAGACGAATCTGAAATGATTTGATTGACTGAGGTCATATGCCTGTGCCAGGGTTCTGTTTTTGCTGCCTATGTTTTAAATTTTACCTGGGCAGTCTGATGCTCAGTACATGAAGTCGCCAAATGACCGGCAGATACCTGGACTCTTCAATTGTCATGGATTCAGAAATTCACGGATGCTGGCAATCAGCAGCTTCAGCATGGAGCACTTAAACTATACAGTGTTGTTCCTTCGCTTGAGGTCTACAATGGATTGTGGAACTCTTGCTTAGAAACATCATGGGCTCGATCAGTCTTTAGAAATAAGAGAGATGCTTGGTAGATTTTGATCAAACATGTTGCAATATGTTGCAATTGTTTATCCTACTTGTTGTCTAACTAGTGCTCCAAGTATGGCCAACTCGTCGCATGCCGCATTTCCTCCAGCTCAGGAAGACATTAATGGAGCCCGGCAAATCACCAACAAATTTACTACTTCCCTTGGACCTCTCTTTTCTGCTGCCGCTTGCCAGCAAAGTCTTTAAAGTGTAACCGTGTAACACTTGAGTAGTGTTCATTCAGCATTCATGACATATGTGGCCATACCCCGCAAAGGGACATCCTGGATAGTTGGCCTGCGGCTGATAGACGGCCGCGTGGTTTTATGACTTTTTCATGATGTCTGCTCGTGTTGATGCTACGTTGCTGCCGTTGTTCATGTTATACATGTCATTTGTTTCACATCATGTAGTATGTTCATGATGATCTTTCTGAATCATATGTATATATATATATAAGATATATATAATATATATACTACGTTGTGAATGCTCATGCTATACATGTATTACGCTTAACATGATGTACTACCTTCATCATGTACTTTTTGATTCATGTATATGCCAGCGGGGGGGAAACCGCGCGTGTTGCTGTATACATTTTCTCAATGTCTGTTTGTTTTCGCTGGGGTTTCGGGTGGGGGGGTGTGGGGGTGGGTGTGTGTGTGCAATAACGTCAATCTTGACACGGTCTTGATGTTTGCGTTGTCAATCTTCATCCTGATTGTTTCGCTGGGGGTTCGGGTGGAGGGGGGGTGGGGTGGGTGGGGCGGGTGCAATAACGTCAATCTTGACACGGTCTTGATGTTTGCGTTGTCAATCTTCAGTCTGATTGTAACATCCAAGACGTTCTTTCTGCTACGCTTTGACTGTTTCATGTAACATCTAAGATGCTTTGATGATACGCTTTGAACTCTTCTATGTAACATCTAAGATGCCTTTGATGGTACGCTTTAAACTCTTTCGTGTAACATCTAAGATGCCTTTGATGATACGCTTTAAACTTTAAACTCTTTCGTGTAACATCTAAGATGCCTTTGATGATACGCTTTGAACTCTTTAATATAACATCTAAGACGTTCTATCTGCTACGCTTTGAACTATTCGCCAAGGCCATAAAAGTTTCTCCAAGAGCTGGAGGGATTGCTGTGACCAGAGACTTGAGCTGAAAAAAATGCTGGACCGAAGTAGCGTCTATTTGAAAAACCACAAAAAATCACTCCTCGTTGTGAGAAAACAATGAATTTTCAAACTTCTGCCTGGCACAGCCGCATTGAAAACCACAAAACTTCAGTGCAAGTCGAAACCAGGGGAACGGCGCCCTGGAAAACATCACACAACACCTTAAAACCTATAAAACCTCACGGCCGTCTATCCGCCGTTGTCCTAGTTTCATGTGCCCCTCAGAGCGATTCAGGATGAATCATCCAATGCCAGACCTGATAATTTCCAACAAGCTGTCAGGTTTGTAATTGTAGCGGCTAAAAGCAATGGCTTCATGATCCCAGTAATCTTGAAGGAGAAAACATGCGCAGCAACGGCAAATGTACTCACTCACTCATCCACTCGCTCGCTCAAGCAAGCAACTAGCTTCATAGACCCTCCTGCACTACTTAAATCGCTCACCAATCCATTCACGGGCTCATTCATCTCACAGATTCTCTCACTGCTTAGGCTCAGACACAGCCTCTCTAGTGGAGTTACTCACTTCAACAACGAGCCAAGTCACTCACTCAAGTCAAGCCTTTAACATCAAAACACTCTGGTATCTTGCTCCAAAAGCAAATAGAATCAAAAAAGTGCACGAAATGCTTCAAAGCCAAAAATCCCGCAGGAAACCCGCAGGAACACACTCAACGAAATGCTGCGTCTTCCAGTTTGTCTTCTGCAAGGACGAGTAAAACCGAAAAGTTGAAAAGAGACATGTATTTTTTAAAAACTTGGGGGCGACTTTTTGGACTACACAGGATACATCAGGATACCTGTCATTATCTGCCATTTCCTTTAACATTCTTCAACTTTCGTTCTGATCAGCTGTCCTATCTTGCAAGATCTTGGAAGCAGCCCTTTCAGTATGTAGCAAGAATAGAATAAGAATACTGTAGTATGTTAATTTCTCTTGGTTCATGAGACATTTGTGTAGGATGTCCGTTTCCATTCCGTTTCCATCTGCAAGAAGCTTTGGCAGGTGATAGTCGTGTTGGCAACAATTGTTGCAATACAGTGACGTTGATGCCGGTCGGTTGGACTCGGTTGGACTCGGTTGGACTCTTTAGTCGTGTGTTGTCGTGGGCTGCAGATATCGTCGCAGGTTTGTCATCGGTTTACTTATGAGTCACTGGTTGTTTGCATCCCTCGCTAGCATGCAGAACCCTGTGTGAGGCCATTTTTGTTGCCTATGGCAACAAATGGGTTGGGGGCTCAAATTCAAACAGCTGCTCCTACTGTGTACATTTCAGTCACTCCACATCTCACTCCACTACCTCTTGGTTTTCTGAGGATGTGGGCCTTGTGCAAAATGTGATGCTCTTTGGAACTGGTATGACCTCCGTGGTCGCGGCTTGGCATCGATGATTCTGCTTCAGAGAGTGCATTGCTGTGGCTGAATCATCTAACATGATCTAACATGTAAATGTAAGGAATGAGTTCACATGCCATCTTAACATGTCTTGTTCATTTCTAAGTTTGGCATCCATAGAGGAATTGTATGCTTGTCTTATACCATTTATGCCGTTGTTGCTACTGAAAACAATCACACATAAGTCACACAAACATGTTCCGCCTCGAGCATCTGCAGAAATGTACAAGACTTAGAGATACTTAGAGTGTTGTACAATGTTATTACAATGTTGCACACTGGGTTTTCCATTGTGGTGTCAGAGTGGGTGCAAAGAGCCAAGACTGCGGCAAAAGCTGTTCAATTACTGCTGGTCATTTCAACATCTTGTCACATATTCAGTGCATCCTTCTTCCTGCGAAGGTCGCGCTTTGCTTCTGCTTTCGGGCTAGCGAAGAGATTGAACAGGCCGAAGTCAAGAAGCAGACATGGCCATTTGCACAATGGAAGCACCCTCCGTTTTACTGGGCCACGAAGTAATTCTAGGTAAAATTTATTAGATATTGTATTATATATGATATTATTAATTATCAAATTATGGTAGATTCTGAACGACTATTTATACTTTTGCCATGTGTTCACCCTCATTGAAAGTGGCCTGGCTTGGCAGAGCTGACCAGGACCTGCCGTTGCAAGATGTTCGCAGCATGGAGCTTCTCAGCCGATCTGGAGTGAAAAGGATGTAGAAGGAAGAATCAGAGATCAGAGAAAGAGAGACAGTGAGAGAGACCAGGAGAGAGAGAGAGAGAGACAGAGGATTATATAGAGAGGGAGATTGCGGCGCAGAGAAGGAAGTGGAGTCGAGAATCAATAGGCACCACTTGAGGATAAATTGCAGCACAACCTTGAAAGCTTGTGGAGCTTTGACTTCGTTTGGCCGAGGTTTAGCGCAGCTGTGAATCTGGCCCCGAACTCAGCAAAACTCATCTTGATACGCTCGTTGTTCGTTGTTGAATGTTTTCGAAGCTGAGCTGCTGGGATCTGGGCTTCAGGCATTGGACGAGCCGAAAACATTCATGCCAGAGAGCATGTCGCAAAGCGACTTCATCGCAAACGATGATGGCAATGCTACGTGGCGACCAATCATGACACACCCGCATCCCGACACATCTCCCCACGTGTCATTTGAACTGAAGAAGCAGCAAATCAAGACGGTGAAACACCATGGAAAACTCAGGTTGTGTTGACTTGTCCTCTTGGGGGGAACTCCGATTCATGGGCTTCCCGTATTCGCAGCTTGTCAGCACTATCTCAGATCTCCAAATATCTCTGACATTCTCTGACTAAAGTAGCAAACTCCTTTGCCAAATCAAGCCTATCCTATCCTATCCTACCCTACCGCTTCCCCACATGCTTGAGTTGCATTTCAGCTCCAATCAGCCTTGCAAGCCATACAAGCACTTGACTGGTGATGAGTGTTGGAAGTCGTTGTTTTAGCTCCTTGAAAGTATTCTCGAATGATTTTCGATATTTACTTGAATTTTCTTGACATTTTCTTGTGGTGCTGGCCAGCAGCACCAAGCTGCTCATGTTTATAGAGCCCCATTTATGCAAATCTCAGCTTGGTTGGGCTTGCATTTGGGCCGGATTGTCGCGACGTATTCTCAGAAGGAAATGATGAGTGGTGCCATGTGGTGCCAAAGGCAAACGGAATTGGATCCTGGGACGATCTGCAGAACTTCCAACTGTAGATCGCAGTTTCAGGCATATTGACCTCCGACTATGCGGAAACGAACTTCATCCTTGCAAAACAGCTCTTTGCCTGCAATCCAAGCCATGCAAAGCACATGCTTCCTTTCTGAAGGCAATGCAATTCGCAGTGCGGTGGGATGCTGTGCGATTCATCATTGCAGTCGTTTTGCAGTGGTTTTGTGATTCTTTGTCCTCAGCTGGAAGGTTTCGGGCTTCTTTGCAAGGAATACACACTCGTAGCTGCAACTTGGCGCTGATTTTACTTGTCACCGTGGATTG
The DNA here is from genome assembly GCA_003297045.1 of Symbiodinium sp. clade C Y103. Lineage (NCBI taxonomy): Eukaryota > Dinophyceae > Suessiales > Symbiodiniaceae > Cladocopium > Cladocopium sp. clade C. Next base: position 9,204 of record BGPT01003606.1, on the reverse strand, counting down.
TTGCGGTTTGTGTGGTTTTGATCTTGTATGCTTTGGCATTTGGGGACAGAGATCTAAACTTGGAATTGCTTGACATGACAAATAGCCTGACGCACCACGTGTGCAACATGTTTAGCCTACAGATCAGCGGTACCCCGTCAGCCAGCATCTGTGCTGTCTTTACGCATTTTTTTGCAACCCCAGAGTACAAAAGCATACAAAAGCCCAAAAGACCTTCTAGAGACTCTGCTTTTCCCACAATGCGCTACTCTCGGAGGGATTTCAGAGATACAGTACCCTGGAGTGAAAGAAAGAGATCCTACTGCCAGTGCGGGAGCATGCTTTATGATTATTGTTTCATCGTCAGGAAACGCAATCGCATTGGCTGCCTCGCGTGCCTTTGTATTTTAAATGCGTGCAACATCATTCGGCTATGTCTAATAGCAGTGTTGCCATTGTGTGTCCAGGGTGTTACTAGTCTCAGACACCACACACCACCTCACGTTGCTAATGGAGTACACGAGAATTTCCCGTGTATGGCCTTGTGCTACAGTAGCTGCCACATAGCACAGCCATCCAAGACCTTGGGAAGTTCCGAAAGCGTTCGATGATAGCTGTGCTTTGCTCTACAGATGGTTTCCAAACTCCAAACGTGGCCCATATTGTTCTGAAACCAGTATGTCACGTCCCACATCTTATATATTTCTACGAAGGTGTTTATAAAAGTGTGGTGCAATCGTGCTGTATCATGCAGTACTGTATCAAAGCGTTCACACAAGAGTTATATAACAGTGTTGTGCAAAAGTGCTTTGCACGAAAGCCTTGCAATGGTTTTTTGCGACCGTATGCGCGCCGCGCACCCGATCCCTTGGCACAGACTTTTCAAGAACACGTGCATGCTATTGGACGTCCGGAAGAGCAAGACTCACAACATCTCACAACTCTGACATCCAGACCGCCATATTGAAGGGCTCCGGCCGGACCTCGTCGCAAGTTTGGGATGAATTCAGTCACTTCTACTCATACCCGCGCAAGTACCATCAAATACATGCGTCTCTGACGCTTCTACGACTTACTGTATAGCCGCCAAACTCAAGATGGCCTTTGGTTGTCGGTGGCTCTTCTTAGGTGTCACAATAGGTGATGGTACATGATAGTAACGTACTGGGTGGTCTGGGAGCCTTCAAACCCCCAACTTAGCCCAAACTGTTTCAGGATGCCAGTAGATTGTGTAGACTGTTTGACCAAATCCTTGCGAAATCTCCGAAATGGAGTGTCCAGTTGCCCTTTCAAGCGCAGGAAGGAAAATGGGAGGCTGTTTTGTCGGTTTTGTGATGTCCAGGTCTTTCAGCAAATCATATTTGCACAGCAGTTGGAAAGAGTTGATGTCATGTTGCGCTAATCATCGCGATGGCAACGGATCTGGTCAAGCAACATGAATCAATCTCTTTTCTGAACTTTTAAGGCGTGCTACATTTTCACGATGACTCTCGGCACAGTGTTCCTGTTCAGCTTGAAGAAGTGAAGGTCTACCTGACACAGGCACAGATCCGGGTGTTTCTTTCCGCATGTTTGTGTTTTTGCTTTATGGAAATTCATGGATTATTGATCCCCTTTTTTAGTCATGTTTTTTTCCATTTGCTAGGCTTCTCGTTTTTCAAGGGAGACACCTGGATTTTGATTCTTTAGTAGCAGAAGCTTGTTTTGGAAGCAAATTTGGCCTTTTTGGAACCCTAAATTGAGCTTGTCAATTTTTTGAGCGCTGACCAAAACATGGCTCAAAAAACGCAACAAAACCCACACTAGACATGACAAGAGCAGCAACCGTGTCTTGTGCAGCCATTAAAGCGATGGGTTTGGGCTGGGCACTAGTGGGATATATATAGTCGATTTTTAGTGGGAAGATTTGTGATAAGTTTTGGTGATTCTTGAATCTTATTGATAAATTTAATTCAGATGCAATGAAAGTGAATGATATTGTGATAATGATTGATTTAAGATATCCACTATCCAGCAAATACTTGCTAGCTTTGGAATGGTTTGGAATTGTTTTGATGGGTCGACTGGCCTTGACCTCTATCTAAAGAATAAGAACACTGGCTCAATCCCTTCTAAAACCACTGTGTCGGGAGCTGGGGCCTGATTCTTTAGAGAGACTTCCCCCCAAAATATGTCAAGGAAACCAAAATGACATAACTCTAGTAACTCTACTCGGTTTGATGGGTCGACAGGCCTTAACTTCTAAAGAATCAGAACACGGGCTCAATCCCCGTCTAAACCCAGTGTGCTGGGAGCTGGGGCCTGATTCTATAGAGAGACATCCCCCCAAAATGTCCCAAAGAGACCAAAATGACATAATTCTATTGGGTTTTGATGGGTCGACAGGCCATAACCTTTAAAGAATCAGAACGCTGGCTCGACCCCTTTCCAAATCTGGCGGGCCCCATCTCCCGAGAGAACCCCCAGTCTCCCTGGGTATAACACCAGTTGTGCCCAGAAGGCAGCTGAACAAACCACTTTGTTGGGAGCTGGGGCCTGATTCTTAAGAGAGACTTCCCCCCAAAATATGCCAAGGAGACCAAAATGACATAAATCTACTGGGTTTTGGTGGGTCGACAGGCCTTGACCTTTATAAAGAGTCAGAACGCTGGCCCCGTCCCTGGGTATAACGCCGGTTGTCCCCAGAAGGCAGCTTAACAAACCACTGTCTTGGGAGCTGGGGCCTGAATCTTTTGAGAGACATCCCCCAAAATGTCCCAAAGAGACCAAGATGACACAATTTCATTGGGTTTTGATTAACCTCTAAAGAATCAGTACACTGCCTCAATCCCCTTTCAAACCTGGCGGGCCCCATCCCCCCCAAGAACCACCAGTCTCCCTGTGTATAACACCAGTTGTCTCCAGAGGGCAGCTGGACAAACCATTGTGTTGGGAGCTGGGGCCTGGTTCGTTCTGGAGAGAGACGTCCCCCCAAAATATCCCAAACGGACCAAGTTTTTTTTTGGATATTTCGGAATGTTTGGGGCTAGCAAACATTAATACAGAAATGTTGAGGACAGAATTCCTTGGAACCACGCAAAGACCCAAACATATTCAAGGCTTTACAGGGGCAGGGGGCGACGACTCAAACCCGGGGTCTCTGATTCTTTACGCAATTTGTTGCCTATGTTTTCTTGCAACCCAGAGTCTAATTCTTTAGGTTTCATAGATTTTGGTGGTGCCCAGGCAGTGATTCTTTAGGGGTTTTCCATGTGCTTCCAGCTGGGTGATACCATTCTTTAGGTACCCTGGCCTGGTGTCACAGGTCGGGTCTTTCAAAAAACACAGCCCCCGGGTCAGAGACTGAATTCAAAAGGGGGTGGTTATTGTTTTATTTCGTGTTCTTGGGTGTGTGCGTGTGTGCGTGTCTGTGTGAGTGTGTTTGTTCGCGCGCGCGCGCGCGCGCGCGCCCTTTTGTGACTTTACTCTGTGTTTGTGCGCGTGTTTGCGTTTATGAGTGTCTGCAGAATGAGCTAAATTGGATCAAAAAATCCAAAAGATGTGCTTCCTGGCTCTGCCAAGGGTCCATCCTGTTGTCAGAAGCATCCTGCAAAGTTTGATTCATGCTGTTGCTAATTAGGTCTTTGTAAAAAGATGTAAAAAGGACACGTAACATTATATTATATAAGCACCTACTTGTACAGTTGGCTGAAAACATTAATTGCCTGAAAACATTAATTGCCACCACATGTTTCCTATTTGAATTTGCGAGGCTGAGGAGAACTCTGAGGATGTTCCAAAGGTGAACATCTCGCGAAGATCCTTAGCACAGACAGAATTAAAGCGTTCAGTGCTTTTCATTCGATGTCAATTTAAAAATGGCCTGACCAAACCTTCAAATGGAGTAGGAGAGTGAGTTGGAAATCTAAGGGGGGTCCAACCTTCAAACTATGGATTGTAAAAGCTTTATCCTAGAACTTTATACAACAGTTTTGTCTTGTCTGAGTGGTGCAGTGCCGGCAACATCCGGCAACATTGTCAAGGAAAATATTTTGAAAACGGGCATATCTTACTGTGCATGGATACCCATTGATGCTGAGGCACTGTGAGATTCAGTATGGACCTGGATTCGGTTCGCTCACCGCAATACTTCTCGTTTGGAAGGTTCTTGCGGGTTATTCTGTTTGGAGCCTTGCCTGAACCATTTTGTGCAATCTTGCCTTTACACATCTTTGATCTCAAGTGTATGGGCAGTACATACACCGCTTCAGATCTCCTTCGACTAGTCACCAAATGTCACCAAGGCAGCAACAAAGAGATCTTGCTGCAAGGCTTGTTTCAGCATGTTTCCCAGGGTCAGGGTGCTCTTTGCGGTGAACCAAATTCTTTCATTTCCTGTCTACACCAGCCGGCATCCAGCAGGCAACCAAAAACCACTCCTTGGCGGACAGCCTGAAGGACTGACAGGGAACAGTTTGCTGGCACCGTAGGATTCGTTGTACTGTGTTGTAATAGTAGTTCTGATTGGATAAGACATGATAAAACACTATTCAACAAAGAATGCAAGCAGTGGCATGATTCTCGCTAGAAAGTGTTCATGATGTAGTGGCAAAGCATCCTTTCTATCATTTGTCTAGGCTAGTGTCTTTGCTGCGCAACAGCTTTTGAAACTGCTGTGAGTTGAGGAGATGATGATCAACTTCCTGTGCTCCTTGCCCTCACCGCATCACACAGAAGTGCATTAAATTCAGGCTTCACTTTTTGCAGTGTGATCCATCACAACTTCTACTTTGGTAGTGGTGTGCAATTTCAGGGCCTGGGCAACGCTTCACGTGAAACTCCCCATTTGGCATGCAGTCGATTCCCTTTCAGGAGAGTCTATTTAGTGAAGCGAAGTTGACAAGATTTTGTTTGCGATTCACATTGATTGTGCGCAACCCCGAGGAAGGGAAAAACAGCTACTGATATCCTGGTCCACAATACTACGACTCCAACACGTGCACCAAACATGCTTGGTGCAAATGTCATTGCGCCTCAGATCAAGTTTGTCAAAGCTTTTAAGCAGATGAAGCTATCGCATTTCAACGTATTTCAACATATTTCAGGCATTTTCGGCGAGCTTGCAAGAACGGCATAGAATCGCAATGGGGGCGTCCCTGGGCACTTGTGGCAGGTTGTGTGCGACGTGCTCAACGCACTGGGTGCTGGCTTTTCACTGAAGTTCATTGACCTTTTCCTCAAGGCGTTTGTGCAGATTTGTTGTGAAATGTTGTGTGTGTGTGTTGTCTTTCCAGCAAGTGCTGTTGCTCAGCACAGGAAAACAAGAACGTAAAAAAAAAATATATATAGATATGTTCTGTGAATCAACAGATTCTGTTTTGCAGAGGTTGCAATGAAATATATGAAACAAGGTTGAAACAAGGTTGATCGGAACTCCAGACGACCTCGAGAGAGCTGGAGTCAGCTGGAGTCCAGAGTTGAAGCAACTGCATATCTCTGCACATCTCTGCACATCTCTGCACATCTCTGCACATCTCTGCACATCTCTGCACATCTCTGCACACCATGTTTGAAATCTGTTTGAAATCTGTCTTGTTTTGTGGTTTTGAGTCATAAAATGATCGACCTCGACCATCAGGTGGACTATGGCGTGTCACCTGCAGGCATTTGATGACTCAAAGCTGAGAGAGCTTGGCACATCTTGGCACTATGTGGCACGAGATTCACTAGATGTAGTTGGACGGTTGGCACATTTTTAGCACAATTCGGTCGTTGACTTGTTTGGAAGTCCTACTCTAGTATAAGCCAGAAAGAAACAGGAGAAACTAGAAATGTACTGTACCAATCTTTCTGTGATTCTAATACGTAGCAATGTGAAGAACTTAAGATATCTTAAGATTACAATAGATTATTAAGGGGCTACGCCCCCTGCCGCCGACCCCTGGAGCCCGACGCTTGCTCCAGATGGCCCAAGCTGATGCGCTTGCAGAACTGATGGAAGTTTATCCGGCTTGGGCTTTGCCGTTGCCCGGTCTTCTTCTTGCTTTTTGGTGCCTGCTGCTCGCATACTTGAGCGTTTGAGTGCCACATTTATTCGTCACCAATGGATTGCATGCATACAGGCTAACAGCCTCCACTGCCTAACGTTGCTTTCTACTCCTCACCAATGGATTGCGCGCATACAGGCCAACAGCTTCCACTGCCTAACGTTGTTGTCTGCACCTACAAAAAAAGTAGCTGTCTTCCAGCCGCCAAACTCTGACAAACGGCTCTGAACCTTACCAGTGAACCAGCTGTCTTCCGGCCTTGGAATGGCGTGCCCGCCACGGCCACGGGCCCCAGTGCCTATAACGTCGCTTTTTGAAAACACGAGCTTCTTACCACGTTTTGTCTTAATTCTAATTAACGGCGTTTTAGGAAATTATTACTTTACGTCTTTTCTTTGTATGATCACCTCCTTCAATACCAAAGCAATTACCAAAACCAATAGCAGCACAGAAGCAATAGCGCCCAGAGAAGGGCTTGAACCCAGAACCTTCAGACTTAGCGCCCGCACAACGCCACTAGACTGCGGGCACTTGGAGTCATAGGGCCCCTGGGGTCATGTGTACTTTCTAGGGCCAAACGGCTTCTCTGAGGTCCGTCCCATTGTATTTTACAATGCCAGCTGGAGCCGGGAGGTCCGTTCCATTGTATTATACAATGCCAGCTGGAGCCAGGAGGTCCGTTCCATTGTATTATACAATGCCAGCTGG
>BGPT01003605.1:15893-28227 GCA_003297045.1 Symbiodinium sp. clade C Y103 | reverse complement strand
CTTATAGGAATCCTAGAGAAATTCCACAGAAATCCCATAGAAATCCTATAGGAATTCTATCATAGAATTCCGATAGACATCTTGTAGAAACGTTTTAGAGACACTATAGAAATCCTTCAGAATTCCATAGAAACCGTTTAGAAATCCTGTAGGAACCGCAAAGAAAACCCAAAGAAATCCAATAGAAATCGTATAATTAGAAATCAGGATCGTGAACTTAAGTGGGGGTTTTACTTGGTATNAATCCTGTAGGAACCGCAAAGAAAACCCAAAGAAATCCAATAGAAATCGTATAATTAGAAATCAGGATCGTGAACTTAAGTGGGGGTTTTACTTGGTATCAATCTACTTTCAATTGATTTTCCTTTTCAACCAAAAAAAATCAAAGGGCCAAGGGTCTTGATTTATTTGGGGGAACTCTGCCTATTAGTTGGGGGAGACGTGGGCTCATGGGGGTTCCCTTTGTGAGCTTCTCAAAGTGATGTTTTTGAAGGGGTTTTAATAAGGAAATTGATAATTTGGGAAAACATTTGTTTCAAAAATTAGCAAAAACTTTGGTTTGAACCAAGACTGCAAGATTGGGCCTGTGGTTGCACAGCCCATAGAAATCCCATANATTTGGGAAAACATTTGTTTCAAAAATTAGCAAAAACTTTGGTTTGAACCAAGACTGCAAGATTGGGCCTGTGGTTGCACAGCCCATAGAAATCCCATAGAAACCCGATAGAAATCTTTGAGAAAACCCCTACTGCGGCATGCCTTAATGCAAGTTTCCTTGAAAAAGATGCAATATGTTTTCTTCCTCTGAACAGAGGTTGACACTACCTGCTTAGAAAAAAATCACAAACNTGCGGCATGCCTTAATGCAAGTTTCCTTGAAAAAGATGCAATATGTTTTCTTCCTCTGAACAGAGGTTGACACTACCTGCTTAGAAAAAAATCACAAACAGGGCCACCTCCAGAAAATAAAAAAGGCCTTCCCTCTTTAGAAAATAAAAAACACACACACGCCCAGAAAGCAGAAAACAACAAAACATTGGAAAAACAAAAAACAAAAAATCAAAAAATAAACAAAAAACTATTTTGGGACTCTTGCCTAGCCCCCCACCCCAGTCCAAAGAGTCTGAAAATATTGTTGTTTTTATGTGTTTTTGTTTTTTGTTTTTTGTTTTTTCCAAAGTTTTTTCGTTTTTTGGGTTAGGGTCCCCCCCAAAGAGTCTGGAAATAAAAAAATGTTCTCCATTTTTGAGCTCTGTTTGAAATAAAGTCGGCTTCACATTTGCAATACGGACTACAGCATATTCACAACCCGTTCAATCCAATAGATTATGACATTTTTGTAAATCCTTTTGAACATTTTGTAAGCAGTTGAAACTGCTGCAAAGCCCAACCTGCAAAAAACGCANTTTTTGTAAATCCTTTTGAACATTTTGTAAGCAGTTGAAACTGCTGCAAAGCCCAACCTGCAAAAAACGCAAAAAGATTAAAATTTGAGCAGTGTGAAGCATCACTTTTTCATAGCGAAAAAAAAATTATTGGAAATTATGAAGAAAATTTTGACTTACTAAGTATGTTATAACATGTTATAACTAGGGTTATAACTTGNTTATTGGAAATTATGAAGAAAATTTTGACTTACTAAGTATGTTATAACATGTTATAACTAGGGTTATAACTTGAATTATAATTTAAAATCTCACCTAAGTACTATCCTTTTGGTCTTGTGTTCTGTTCCGCTTGCACAGATTGATCAATCGTTTGGAATTCTAAACGCTTTTGACACTTTCATTTGCTAAGGCTTGAGGATGGTTCAATCAAGGTGACAGCTGACGACTGCCTTTTCCATCCTGTGCTTAAGTTGCTTGGTTTATTAAATGATTGCTTTGAGGGATGCAGCAAGAAACATGATGATGTTGATTTTTTGGTTCGATCCAGCAAAATTTGAAAATTCACTGATGATGAGGATCGCCACAGATCTTTATGCAGAACATTCGACTGCCGTACTGATCCGTGTGAAGCAGCGCATGGATCGCGGCGAAGCGACCCATTTGGACATGTTTCATCGGCTGAACCAGGAGAGGCATGATTTGAGTGTCGAGCATTATGTGACCTATCAAGTGCAATCATTTTGCGTTATGTAATTTTTGTATGATCTGACATGGATTGGTTATGACTGAGTGAGTGGAAATCATTTTGATGTTGCAGGATGCTACGATCGGGTGGGCCCTCCCGATTGGAGGGAAGGTCTATCGTGCGGCTCCGAGCATCAATGAAAATTTCGGAGACCCATACCAAGTGCGTAGCCTGGTAGAACTTTGTTGTTAAAAGAGACCTTAAGGTAGTGTTCGGGTCCGGCAAGCCCAGAGAGAGCTGGCGAGCCTGCCATATTGAATGCTGGTCAAAACTGCTGCTTTGCGCATTGCCTTTGTGCAAAATATGAAGATACGAAATACGTTCTTGTCAATGTTCCTGCTTTGAGAGGTGTCAATTGCAAGGATCAAGCTTGTTTGCAATGCAACTTCAAAGAAAAGTAACCAGATGTTGGTTCTTCAAAAATACCAAAAAACTAAAATTAGCCTATCTGTGTGGCTGTCATGTGGATCGTCTATGTGGTCGAAAGACCTCTGCTGGGACTTCTTGACAAGATCGAGAGAGAGAATCGTCTTCAGTCGAGGCCCACTCTTCCTGTTCTCGTGGTGATCGGCTGGGCTGGCAACAATGTGCATGGTGACTATGGGTACTAGGGCCGCACTTGGATTCACAACACCGGCATGACTCGTTCCGAAGCCGACCGGAAGGTCGCGGCCGATTATTGCACCGAGCAACATGCGGAGACTCTGGTTTTGAACTTGTGGAACTTTACATATTTACATCTTACTTAAGGAATTTATAGAATTTATGTTCTAGAGCCAGTAGAATTTATGGAACTTGCGAAAACAGCCAAAAACAACTTACAGAACTTACGTTTTTTGAAGAAAAAGCCGATTTAGAAGTTATAAAATTTAACATAAATTTATGTCAATTTTTGATCACATTTTATGCTGAGATGAACCAGATCGAAAAGAATGTTATATTTAGTTGAAAACCCGGTTTTGTCTAAGAGCAAAGATGTTTTTTTTTCGTGTGATGTATATTTTCCACAGAACTGATGTTTTCACTGTCTTTTCCTCAGACTTTCCCTTTTCAGGTTTTGTCTTTTCAGGCTCGTCTTTTCAATGCATTCTTTTCAGAATTGTCTTTTCAGACTTTCCTTTTCAGGATCTGTCTTTTCAGACTGGTCTTTTCAGCAAGTTCAGGAATCTAATTCAAAAAAGAAAGGGAAAAAGTTCAGAAAATTCAGAAAAGATCGGAAATCTAATTTAGATAAAAAAGGGAAAAAGTTCAGAAAGTTCAGAAAAGTTCGGAAATCTAATCTACATTAAAAAGGGAAAAAGTTCAGAAAGTTCAGAAATCTAATTTAGATAAAAAAGGAAAAAGTTCAGAAAGTTCAGAAAAGGTTCAGAAAGTTCAGAAAAGTTCGGAAATCTAATCTAAATTAAAAAGGGAAAAAGTTCAGAAAGTTCAGAAAAGTTCAGAAATCTAATTTAGATTAAAAAAGGAAAAAGTTCAGAAAGTTCAGAAAAGTTCGGAAATCTAATCTAAATTAAAAAGGGAAAAAGTTCAAAAAGATCTGAAAAGTTCAGAAATCTTATTGAAATTAAAAAGGGAAATCGGAAAAAGTTCAGAAAGTTCAGAAACCGAATTTGAATTTGCATGCGTTTTTTTTGACATTAGTGTCAAAAAAATTCAAAACATGTTTCATGTGCATATTAAAGAAAATATATTTTTCAAAAATTGCGTACTTACTGATTCGATTCTGACCTTTGCCAAATTTTTGTGTATCTTTTAAATTTGCATAAACTTTATTTTTCCAAGTTTATAGATGATATTTTTTTGGAAAAATTATTTCAACAGCAATACAAATTTATTGAAATGAAATTAAGAACAATTATTGTAGTGTTACACATTATTTTCTTTAATATATCTTGAAATATTAAGGTTGCAACTTGTGAAATTGAAACTAAACAGTTCCTTCCCAGGATTTTAGCTTTGCAGCTGCTGACTTCCTCGGCCAATCCTTTCCAGGAATTAAGCTTTTCAGCTACAGCCTTTTCAGGTCTATCTTGCTGGATCCCCCCTGAACACTGAGGACTCTGAGCGGCTTCGCTGCTGCTTGCTGCGTATTCTGTCGAATATAAACATTGCCTGGCTACATTCCCTCTTTTCCTCAACCATTATTACTTACACACCTTTTTTTTCACACACTGTCTTCTTAGATTTTATTCTTTTCAGAAATTGTCTTTGCAGACCGTCTGAGGGCTATATATCTATAATCCATACAAAAAAAACGAAGATCATCTTTTCTCACATGATGTTCTTCTGTGATCATTCTTTTCGATTTCTCTGTTATTCATCAAGGTTAACATCTTCATTTTTCTTTTCTTGCATATTCCATCCAAAAACCATTCAAAACTAAAGGGGATACCTACATAGCAAAAAATACGAAAGACATGTCCACATTGAGACGATGCTTTCAGCCTTGAAAGGAGAGACAAAAGACGGTTAAAAAAAAACCTTTGGAACTTACAAAAACTTATAATTCTCTATGCAACTTATCTTACTTACATGAAGTTATACTTAAGGCCCCTAAGTTCTCTACATCGAGCTATATACATACTTATAGCTTCACCTAACATTATAGCTGAAGTTATAACTTACTTACCATACATGCAAATAGTTGCCCAACTTATAACCAACTTATAAGTAAGTTGTAAGCAAGTTATCAACAACTTATAAGTCATGCAAGTATCTAAAGTTCTACAAGTTCAAAACCAGAGTCTCCGTGAGAAAGTGCTTCGATCCCTGAATGCTTTGGTGGAATTGAAGAATGACCCGAGGATTCTGTCGGTGCAAGTTATCGGGAACGGTAGCCATACCAACTACAACTTGCCACCTCCTTACAACCGTGAAATGGGAAAACACTTCACCTGGTTGGCCCAGAACGGAATCAACGGCATCTCTTCCGGTCTTCTTGCAACAGGCAGCAAGTACGACAATTACCACCTGATCGACCGCAGTTTCAACCGGAAACTTGTCTTCACATTCCTCAGAGGCGTGATCACCTTCCATTTGAAGTATGTTGAAATCATGACCGAGAAGGAAGAACTCAGATGGTTTGCAGCAAACTTCATCGTGGATGACAATGACCGCCGGGAGGCCGTCCGACTTTTCCCAACGATTATCCAATTTCGATTGGCTCTTGCTCGCACCCATGAAGTGATGAATGCATTGACCTCAAAGGAACAGACCGCCACACCTGCCGAAGAGTTTGACAAGGCAGATGAGGAGATCTTGATTTGGGTGCATGCTGGAATCAAGGATGCTGAGGAAGAAGCCACCCGGGAGGATCGGCCTGTCGCGACAACATTCACCGATGAGGAGATTGCTTCCATCGTTCCAGTTGACCCTCAACTTGAAGATGCCGAGACTGAGGAACAACGTGCTCGCCTCTACTTGCGTGAAGATCTTGCTGAGGCTGAACGTGATGGTTTCTCAATTGCAACGGTTGAGTCAATTGAATTGCCGGGCAGCATCGATGATGAGGTTGATCTGGATGATGTTGAAGTTGTTCCTGATGTGGATGACTGGGATCTCATTGTGGGCGACCCAAGGCCATCGGGAACCCCTTCGACGAAAAGGTCAAGGAGGACGAGATTGCGGCTGATCGGGCCAAGGAAGTTGAAAGATTTGAACAAAATCCTGACCCTGACTTCAGCGACTGCAATGCCTTCGGGGACGTCGGCCGGTGAGAAGACATTCACCAGGATGGAAGGTTCGGTCACAGTTCATCCTGACATGGAGGGTTCTGTTGAAGTCATTCCTATGGAGGTTGATGAGACTGCCACGGACAGGAAGGAGGAAAAGAGTGGTGATGCTCCCCGGAGGGTGAGCCGATCTTCTGCTGCTGCCAAGGCTGATCAGCCAGGATAGCCCAGTGTTATCGACGTTGAGAAGCCACATGAGCCCATTGATGTCGACAAGCCCGCTGGGAAGCTGGCCGAAACGTCTAAGCCAGAGAAGAAAAGGCTCCCGAGTTCAAAGCTATGCCCCAGAAGAAGCTTGAAGCACTGACTGAAGCAGCTGAACAGGCCGTGTGGTTAGATCCTGAGGAGATGGGAGACAGGATACCGAGGGAGTATGTACGAGCTTCATTTCGACCAAGCTCTCCTACTTGACTCGTGGGCACGCAGTCCAAAATGGCGCCAGATCCCCGGCATTCGACCCATTGGAGCTATGCATGGACTTCGAAGAGACTCACAAGGTTTTGCAGTGGTACGTCGACGAGATTTTGAGCGTTGTCCGGAACAATGAGACACGCCGTTTCCAGATCAAAGTCACGAAGCCGGATGCTCCCAATGCAACCTAAGGGTCTGCCGTGGAAGGTTTTGGCAATGAGAGCAATGCAAGGACACAACAAAGCGGTGATGGAACATGCAAAGCTTTCGAGCATTGTGAAAAAGGTGTTCACCCTCGATCCTACTTTCACCGTGAAGGACTTGGACTCGAACAAGATTCCGCTGACCAACTTGCGCCCAGACCTCTGTCCCGAGTTGCTGAAGGAGCTTCCACGAATTTTATATCATTCGTGTGATCGAACCGCGATGGAGAAGATCATCGAGCACGGTTTGATCCCGGTGGGGTGGCCGCGCAAAACTCCACGTGCGCAAAATCATTTCATCACAACCCACCCCTGGGATGTTGGAGCTCGGAAGTTGGCGGGAACGCGAGCCGGAAAGCAGTACTACATTGCTTTTGACATTGAGCTTGTCGTGCAAGGTGGCAGCAGGTTGTTCCAGACCTATAGGAGACCATTCTCTCTCCTGATTGGACGTCCAACGAGACGATCATCTGTTGCTGTGATGCCGTGAACCGAGACTTCGCTTGGGTAAATCGCCCATATGAATTGACTGGCAATGGCTACAATGGCAGGATGAAAGCCTGCCGCGAGGGAGGCGGATCGAAAGCGCAGGGTCTGACCGAGAGTCCTTTGTCGAACGCCAAGAAGTTGAGGGATACCTGGAGAACAATGAGATCCGCCCTGGTGAGATGGCGACGATCGACAACCCCTCCAAGCTTCCTACGCTCCAACGACGCAGAGAAGGGAAAGATGGTTTCATCATTGACAACATCGATCTCAAGAGCTGCTACTTTAGAGCACTTTCCTTTGCTCAGACAATTCGAGGACATGGCAAGGGGAAGGGAAGCCGCCCGGGAGGGAAGGCCGGTGGTACTGGGAAGTCCAGAAATGCTGAAAATTACCTGTGCAACCGCAAGACTGAACAGAAACCAGTAGCATGCCATTCTTGCAATGCTTCCAATGCTGAAGGGACTCGCAAATGTCAGGGTTGCTTCAAATGGTTGGTCGGATGGACCGATGGAAGAATTGCTACAGAGGTATGCCGCTTGGAAAGGACGGCCAAGACCACCAATGGAATCTTCTTCCTGGACAAGATTGACTCGATCGAGTTCGTCCTGACCGACGCCGCGCTGGGAGGAGCAACTTTGGCAACTTGAGGGATGCGGCGACCACGCATGCCGGAAGGTATGCCAAGTTGGGATACAAGTCAATCAGAGACAGGATGGAGCGAGATCCCTACTTGGAGGGCCGGGGGTGGTTATAAGTACTTAGTGCGGATAATGAACTTAGTAAGCTAGTTGCTACATGCCGCATGTTAGCTTATAAGTTGTCTATGTTAACCTTTATACGCACTAACTTGCTTGCGCGACATAGGCTGCTTACCTAAGTACATAGGTTTTTTTCGCAAGAAGTGCATATTATCTATGCTAAGCGATTAGGGCACCTATATGTATTTAACAATCTACTTACTGGAGTTAGCTGTAAGTTGTCTAAGTGAAATAGGGCACTTGGCGCTTTGTCCTGTAACCAGCTTAAGGTACTTAGCCTATCCTGGCTAAGTAGACTTAGCTCTGGCATGACAGTCCTTTAAGAATCTGGTGGAAACAGAAGACCCGATTTTCGTGGAAACACAAAATTCTTCCCTGGATTTTCGTGGAAGCGCAAAATTTCCAAAATCAGCATTTTCGTGGAAACACAAAATTCGAAACCACATTTCACGGAAACACAAAAGGTGTCGCGCTGTCTGCTAAGTCCAGTAAGTTAACTTAGCCCAGATAGGCTAAGCGGGCTAAGTGATTTACATAAGCGCGCCAAGTGCAGTCCCAGTAAGTGGGCTAAGTGCCTTAGGCTAAGTGTTATAGGTACATAATATGTTTGCTATCTACTTAGTATCTTTACCATGTACTTATAACCAACCCTGGCCCTCCAAGTATTACATGTTCAACAATGCGGTGGCCCAAATCGCACCTGATTGGTGTGATTACTTCGAACTCGTGGCCAACTGCATTTCACCTGATTTTGGCCGATTGAGGGAGGGCAGGGAAAAACAGCTGGGAACAGGTGTCAGCACACGTCTTTTGTTTGTGCCCGATTTTGCTCGTGACATTCGCAAACCACTGGATGTGTCATATATGCCAGATTCTTCACCTTGCCCCAATTTGTAGTGCTATCCACTGAGATTTTGAAAGCTCGAGGGGAACCTCAGCCGCTTTTGCACGGATGGGCCGGATCAGTTCTACCCATCGATCAGCAGACCGCTCAGGATTGCTTCTTCGACCTGGTGGATTTTGCCAAGCGCCAATGGAATGAACAGTACCACAACATCAAGGGCATGGACTGCAGCTTCGAAGAGGAAGCCGCTGCCAGTGATGTTGCAGAGTTGGGTTCTTTTTGGGCCCTTTTTGGGCCCTTTGGTCAGAAGCAGAGAAACCATTCAGGGACGAGAGGGAGTACGTCGAGACTTTGATCCAGTGGCTCGCCCAAGCAAGGGAAAAGGGAAGGGAAAAGGACAGAGACCAGTCTTCCAGCAGGCAATTGGTGTTGGAACTGTGGCCAGTATGGACATCGATCTTTTGAATGCCCCAACCGGCGTCAGGGACGATGGAGCAACCAAAGGTTGGTGGTCACAGGAGGGCAGGCCTATATTGGAATGAGAGCAGATCTTAGCGAGGCTATGGGGGCCAAGGATGGAATGAACAATGAGGTCGGGCGACCGCGTCCACTGCATCTTCGTCCTCGGCTGCTGCTGCTCCTGACCCTTCTCTATGGGCTGGTCCTTCTGCGGATCCTGGTCCAGTGCCGAGTGAGCTGCCGACCGTCCCAATTGTGAGTGAGGAATTCGCCGAGGTAGGTGGAATGCCCCACGCCAAGCAAGCAGACTTTGGCAGACGGTAGTGTTCATTACATCCCTTGGTAGGTGTAGAAAATTCTACGCCTGCCGGAAGGCATGGCCTAATGAGCGGATCAGAGCCCTGGATGAATATAGTTGCATTTGCACTACATGTGACCATTTGAAACGATGAAACTTTTGCTCTCCATGTGGTTTCAATTGATTACCTCGAATTGCATCCGATCCATCGCTGGAGCATTGGCCTGTGTACAGTAGACGTAATTTCAATGGCCTTTTCTGAAAGTTTCCTTTTGTACCATGGCAGTTGTTCGGAGCGGTAATGCTCCCATGCCTAGGTGGAAACCAGGCCAGCCTGCTTTTGTCTTTCTGTCACACGTCCGATGCTGATGACCAAAAAGAGGGGTGCATCCGTATTTGCTTCATGCGTCCGAGTTGAGCCTATAACAGAACACCACTTTTTAGGGTTGCCAGTGATGTTCCGAATTGCCTAGGTCACAACATCCTGGACATCGTTTTGCCTTCCGTCCTCTCTGGAAAGCTACGGGCGGCGGGGGGTGTTTTTCACAGGTAATATAGTCACCCTATTGTTGTGTGCATGGCTCAAGAAAAACAAGCTGCCTAACTTGTGCACTTTTGGCTGTTAGCTCTGTAAAACAGAAACTCTGATATCTCCTTGTTGCCGCAGAGCCTCGGTGTGGTCAGCATTGCGAAAGGACGGCCGCGTGTCTGTTGCTATCTTTTGGTATCCTGAGAGCAGAGGTGCCTTGAGAGACGATGATTTGGTAGCTGCATGTAGCCGCCTCTTGGGTGCCTAAATTGTGTCATGAATTTTGGATGTTTGTGCTGTTTCATTTGGAACCTTGGAACCATTTTGGAGATTTTTGGAGAATGCAATTTAAGTTCGTAAAGGAAGTGTAAAGCAGTGACATCAGGACCATCCTATGTGTCAGGAATGACCATTCGAATCAATCGATATTCGAGCCACGATGCTGTCGACATTTGTCGACGCTACTGTGGTGCCAGGGCCAGTGTGTGACCACTGTGAAGCTGATGCACCACAGGAGTTGAGGGATGGTGGGGACACCCAGTTGTGATTCCTGTGCCGTGTGCACATCGAAAGGTCAGGTACTCAGCTTTTGCAAAGCCAACCCTACAGTTGCAGACCCTGCACTTACCATCCGTTACCTGTGAGGGGGGAAGACATCTGAAGCGAGATGAGCCAATGACAAAATGGATCCAAATGGCATTCCAGGTCTTGTTTCGTCCCAATGTCCGGTGATCATGACCTTGCCATCCAGGCCTTTCCTACTGCCAGGCTTGCTTGCGAGATTGGTAGGTCCGACCTTGGCACTCTGAAAAGTGCAAGTTAGACGTCCGTGAAGAGAAAATTTCTTATGTTTTTTGTGTGCATTTGCCAGTTCCAGCCATTTGGATGTTGCTTTGGGGCGTGAGATTTTTCAGAAAAAAATAATCGGATCCGAAGTGTTCTCCGTGCCATGCTCTCAAGTTTTCAACTCTGGCCTGGCTGAGTTCCCACCAGTGTTTTCGCAGGAAGCGGAGGACCACTGCGAGGACGATGCCATGCTCCAAGCAGCACTGCAGTTTTGAATTTTGGGGCAATGAGCGAGACACGACTGGATCCGGACTGTTGCCGCCGCAAATAGGGCGGAGGTAGGGGGCGAACTGAAGGGACATGCGCTCTTCCTGCGTGCTGACTCAATCAAACTGGATTGACAATGCACGCCCCCTAAGACCAGCAAAATAACGCTGGAAGAGTCTTCAGCTGAGCATCTCCGCATCAACTTTCGACATGAATATGTTGGAAGAGCCACCAAGACATTTGAATTCTTGGATAGTTTTTCATTTTTTCCCCGAATGCGTAGCAAAGGGTTCTCGTTTTACCTTGGGGGTCTGGGGGTTGGACTGTGTTCGTTTCATGTGGCTTCCGCGTTCGTTGCCGTTGCAGTTGGCGGCCGNTGGGGGTTGGACTGTGTTCGTTTCATGTGGCTTCCGCGTTCGTTGCCGTTGCAGTTGGCGGCCGGACGCCGTGTCTATGGGGGAAGCCACAAAGGTGATCATTTTGGGACGTTTCAAACGTGTCGAACCATCGTTTCGTGTGGCAGGCGTGGCATTTTGTGACATGCCAACATGTTCCATGATGTCGTAGCATGCCGTCCGTTTTNAACGTGTCGAACCATCGTTTCGTGTGGCAGGCGTGGCATTTTGTGACATGCCAACATGTTCCATGATGTCGTAGCATGCCGTCCGTTTTGGGGGCCGGAGCGCCGTGTCTATGGGGGAAGCCACAAAGGTGATCATTTTTGGACGTTTCAAACGTGTCGAACCATCGTTTCGTGTGGCAAGCGTGGCAGTTTGTGACATTCCAACACGTTCTATGACGTGACGAAAGTCGTTCCGTGTGGCAGGCGCAATACTTTTGCTTCGTTTTGAAAAGCTGCGTTTCATTTTTCGTGGCAGGTGCAGTATTNGAAAGTCGTTCCGTGTGGCAGGCGCAATACTTTTGCTTCGTTTTGAAAAGCTGCGTTTCATTTTTCGTGGCAGGTGCAGTATTTGGAGCGTGTCCATCTTCATTTTTCGTGGCAGGCGCAATACTTTATACGTGTCGTGTTGCGTGTTTTTGCGAATCCCATCGTCAGGGCTGCGTCAAGTGGTGCGAACGTGCAAATCCTGTGGCAAGAGTGACATTTCCTGACACGTCATGTCGAAACGTCGTTCTCTATGGGGGAAGCTGCAAAAGTGATGATGTTGTGGACTGTCGAATCGGCGGTGTCTATGGGGGAAGCTGCAAAAGTGATGATGTCTGGGATGAAAATTGACGGAAGTCTCGCACGAAATGCTCGTTTTCAGCTGTCCAACTTGTCTTCTCTCGATTCTCTGACTTTCCTGTGGAGTCGCCGTGCCACTGGGGAAAGCTCCAAAACCTCTACTTTTTGGAGGTTTCTGAAGAGGTTGTAACGTCGTTTTGTGTGGCAGGCGTGGCACTTCGTGACATTCTCACGTGTCTG
>BGPT01003604.1:28737-42722 GCA_003297045.1 Symbiodinium sp. clade C Y103 | reverse complement strand
CCATTAATTTCCTTTCAGTTTCCATCCGTGTCCTTTTATTTGCATCCATGTCCTTTCAATTTCCATGTGTTTCCTCTCATTGTTTCTTTATTTCCTTTCTGATTGTCATTAATGTCCTTCCATTTTTGCATTCATTACCTTCAGTTTCCATTCATTTCCTGTCAGTTTGCATGTGTTTCCTTCCATTTTGGCATTCATTTCCCTTCATTTTCCNTTCATTTCCTGTCAGTTTGCATGTGTTTCCTTCCATTTTGGCATTCATTTCCCTTCATTTTCCATTCATGTCCTTTTTGCATTAATGTCCTTCCACTTTGGCATGCACTTCCATTTAAATTGCTTCATTCATTTCCTTTTTCCATTCATTCCTTCCATTTATGCAATAATTTCCTTTCATTTTGTATTCAGTTCATTTCNCATGCACTTCCATTTAAATTGCTTCATTCATTTCCTTTTTCCATTCATTCCTTCCATTTATGCAATAATTTCCTTTCATTTTGTATTCAGTTCATTTCCCTTCATTTTGGGTAATTTCCTTTCGTTTCGTTTCCATTTCCTTTCATTTGTATTCATTTCCTTTTTTCTTGCATTAATTTCCCTTCATTTTGCTTTTAAAATCTCGTCGCTCACTCCCGACATTGCTATAGAAAACGGTAGTTGTCAAGGCATATTCTATGTGCAACTCCTGCAACCTAAGTTCATTAGAAGAAAGTTGCACAGTGCCTTCAAATAGTTGTATTTGCTGTAGTTATGTGTGAAGCAGCATATTTTGCCAAACAATCAAAAAGATGCATACGAAGTGATGCTGGCAATGATGAGTCATGAATCCATGTTGCGCTATGCTGTGCTATATTCTATGTGCATTCCATNTGCCAAACAATCAAAAAGATGCATACGAAGTGATGCTGGCAATGATGAGTCATGAATCCATGTTGCGCTATGCTGTGCTATATTCTATGTGCATTCCATTTTCTTGGAAACTGATCATATGCTACAAATGAATAAATACAGTTATAAACATATATATATATACACATACTGTATGTCCATGTTCTTTTATTCTGCATTTGTTTCCTTTCATGTGGCCAGTTGCCTTCATTTTCTTTCATTTACCATTTATTTCCTTTCATTATTGCATTCATTGCCTTTCATGTTGCATTAATTTCCTTTCATTTTGCATTAATGTCCTTTCATTTTGCATTCATGTCCCTTCATTTTGCTTTGGAAATCTCGTTGCTCACTCCCGACATTGCTATAGAAAACGGTAGTTGTCAAGGCATATTCTATGTGCAACTCCTGCAACCTAAGTTCATTAGAAGAAGTTGCACAGTGCCTTCAAATAGTCGTATTTGCTGTAGTTAGTGTGAAGCAGCATATTTTGCCAAACAATCAAAAAGATGCATACGAAGTGATGCTGGCAATGATGCGTCATGAATCCATGTTGCGCTATGCTGTGCTATATTCTATGTGCATTCCATGCAACCAATTTCTTGGAAACTGATATAAACTGATCATATGCTACAAATGAATAAATACATAAATGCGTATTCATGCTCTTTCATTTTGCCTTCATGTCCTTTCATTTACCATTTGCTTCCTTCCACTATTGCATGCATTTCCTTTCATGCTGCATTAATTTCCTTTCATTTTGCATTCATTTCCTTTCATTTTGCTTTGGAAATCTGGTCGCTCACCCCCGACATGGCTACAGANGCAACTCCTGCAACCAATTTCATTAAAAGAAAGTCGCAAGGTGCCTTCAAATATCGGTATTTGCTTTGTTTGTGCAAATAGCCGTCAAAAAGATGCATACGAAGTGGTGCTGGCAATGATGCGTGTGAAAAAAAAGAATATATACATAATTATATATATATACATGTAATGCTGTGCTATATTCTATGTGCATTCCGCGCAACCATTTTCTTGTAAACAGACCACGTGTATATAAGTCAATATACATATATATATATATTAATCAAATCAACCAAAAAATTGTTCAAAACATATTTCTGTTACATCACAACTATATAAGACTTATGTTCATTTGAACGCATTGATATGATTGGATCTACTGTGGTGTTCCTGTGTGCAATCTGCACATACTTTGAGCTGAAGCAGCAGTTGAAATCATAGTCATGAATGTCGAAACACAAACATTCCATTGTTTACTTGGTGTTTGGCGATGCGTGTGGTGCAGGTTTGAATTGAATATGTACGTTTTGTATGTTAATATATATATATATGTGTGTGTTTTAGGGTCCCATATTCTATGTGCATGCAGTTAGAATTTGCGGGCTCACGTGTCGCTTCGGAAACTCTGGAATTAGACTAATTAGGAAAAAAAAATAGTCCATATTCTAAGTGCTAGTAATACACTATATATAATAAACTGGGGCACCACCTGTCAATATAATGCCACTCCCTAGAAACCTCTGATCTGCTTGCGGTCTTCATTCTTGATCCCTGATCTCAACCTGGGAATGGCACAGCGAATCACAGCGAGGTGACACAACTAAGTGGTTCGGCAGTATCGCTTTTCAAAAACCTGGCAATACCAAATTCCCCATTTCTAGATGATCTAGTTGTTGAACATTGCACTCCTCAAGGCCTGACTTACCAGAATGATGGGCTATGTTTCATCCTAAACGTAAAGCATATCACACCAAAAATGAAATCAGGGCTACTCGAAATTATCTATGTAATGTTGTGTAATGTTACGGCCTAAATTGCACAAACTGCTGCAACGCCTTGTGCTATATTGGGGAACATAACTGTTTGATGATTGTCACGTACAAGAACATGCACCACTTTGGGAGCAATGGCAACCCTCTTCTCCATCTGCTGAGATGGTTGAATGACTTTTTGGCAAAACACTACGGTACATGTAAACAACCCACGACCAGGCAGCCAACGATCCAGGTGCCACATGAGACTCTATCCGAAGTGCTCACCCCAGGCCACGGAAAATGCTTTTTGAGTAATGCCAGAACTGTCAGTTCTTTTTGGGGCAGGATGAATGCATATGTATTGTTCAATAACTGTTCTCCAATAAGTTCATGAGTTATTCATTTATTGGCATAATATGTACTATTCAAAGAGTGTGTAAGTTCGTGTTGCAACACATATTGGATTTTTGAATTCACTATCTCGGTATGACTCAAAAAACTGGTATCTAGCGGATCGTTCAGCGGTGATCCGGACATATGGAACGAGTGAGATACGTAGAAAAGGTCTGATCCGGACCTATTGAAAAGAAATATACTAAAGTGGCCTGGTATAAGTACAGCTTGTATCAACTTGATATTTTAGGTTATGGATCAAGGGTAAGATAAAGGGTATGGACCATATCCCTTATGGATCTGCTGGGTCCAGCGTGTGGACCGGGACCTTACATTTTGAGCTCCGCCATATGTTCATTCTTGGTTAGCTAACAAACTGGGGCACCACGCAATCACCCAGCCCCCAACAGCATACGACACATCGCATCCGAGCAGCTTGCCGGCGTAGAAGGTCCGAGCGGAGAACTGGCACACCCCAGCTGATGCTGTTAGCTACAGTGATCATCTTAATCCCAAATATTAGCCAAAGGGATCACAATCCCAGGTAGGCATGAAGATAAAATATGCTTGAAATTCTGAAACCACCAACCAAATAAATACCAATCACCAAACCATTTTGGGGATTCAAAACTGCCAGGCCAGCAAATTGCGCGGGTTGACCTACAGAAAAAAAATATATATAAATATGAAATCATGTGGATGTGGAAACCATGTTGTTTTAGCATCCAAACTTGCTATCGGTACAGTTGGATATCGACTCATACCTGCTCCAGGTCTACAGCTTGGCCAATTCCTAGCGACAACAGCTCAAACTCAAGCCCCAGCAGCCAACACAGCAAAAAAAAACAATATGGTGACCAATTTAGTGATTCTCCATTTCAAAAGGTGATGTAATCCCCATCTTTGCTAGATTTTTGTGCTACAGGTCAAGTCCAAATGAGATGGCCCTCCTCCGTCCCCAATTCCGTCTTTGGCCTCGGCAATCACAGGATGACTGCGATACTGCGTATCCAGTAGGAAGGGCGTCAAACCACCCGAGTCCACCATGCCTCAGGTCACGGAAATTTGCAGCAAGTGAGCTGGTGCCCGAGTTTTGCTTGATAAGTTCGTGCAAATTACCAATTGTTGTAACTAGGGTTTAGGTGATGATTATAACTATAAATAGACGGGCCTTCTGATATCAATCTAAAACTAGCGGGCACCACCATGTACGTCTACTTTAGCTTTCCACAATTGCAATTTGCCACTGCACTTCAGTGCTTGGAATCAGTTGTGGATCATTTGGACCTTGCGTTTTTTGAATGAGTGTCCAGGTGTGGTCACGCGTGACCTGCTGCTGAGTAAGCTGTGCATGAACACATTGACATGGCATGGGCAGGCTCCAAAAGGCAACTCTCATTGTCTGAAAGCTGGTAGACATTTACAGACGTTCCAAACTTGTGACTCAACTTGTGACGCTTTTTCATCATGATAATTCTCGTGGGTCTTTCTGCATCTTGTCTAGGCTTATTCATCCGCAAAATCCGTTCAGAGATGTCGGCCACGGAAAATGCACAGGGCTGCAGCAAATGAACCCCTCAGAATGAAGTTTACCCTCCGGGCAAAGGGAAATCACCTATAGATGGGCACTTAAATAGAAAAATCAATGTATAACCTTTAAAGTATAAACTGCGTAGTTTTCCATTGCCACGCCTCATTTCTGGAGGGCACCCCCATTTTCTTCTAAGCTTCACCCAGGAAGTATTATATTGTTCTTCGGTTTTCGCCGTTGGAACTTCAGTGCCAGAGCACGAGAATAAAGCGACAAAGACAACCCACGCTCTTCGGCCTGTCGAGGGGAAGAACTTGGGCAACCGGGCCCGACCACTGACCACTAAGAAATGGGAAATCTCTATATGACCCTCTGGGAATCCAACACATAGCATCATATAGCCATGAAAAAAGGTCATGTTCGATTGGTGAATCATCACACATGGGTAATTTTCCATGACTATGTCAAATTACAAGAAGGACATCAACTTCTATACATTCAATGGTAAGATCTTGGAACGTCCTTGAGAAATCAACATGAACCATCCCCAAGGCGAGAAAATCAGCCATCTAAAGAGTGAAATGGGGGGACATTGTTTTTTACACGAGGATTATTCGATATGCAATTACATGTACAGATCCATGTCAAGACTGCGGTGTCCAGTGGCCAACAGCCAACAGACCCTACAGTTTGCGCAGTTGACTCAAGAACGTGAAGATTGCCATTAGCAAACTGTGGGAGAACCTTCTATAGTCATCCGACAATTTTTGATAGGGGCACACCGTGGCACAACAGAGTATATAAACCTAGAAGTTTTTGCACTGGGTACATTACCTGCATGGGTCTGTTCTACTCCGGACATTTCCCGGCCTCTTTCACCTACATGTATTCCTGTCACAGTTTGATGTTCAAAAATGTTCCACGTGTTCCACCCATGTTCGACTGACTACAATTGGAATTGCTGCAAACTGCATTAATCTCCCTGCCACAACTGGTTGTCCATAAAGAGGCTCTGCAGTCTCATGATAGTGTTGAAATCCGCAAGCATCGGATATCAATCTCATTGTGCTCCGCTTAAGCCTTCACTTTTTTGGCACGTCCACTGCTTTTTGCACATGTTGCTAGTTACATCCCAAGTTTCAATGCTTTTATTCACTGTTTTCACCATTTAAATTTAAATCTTGTTAAATCCACATTTTTGGTAGTTGTTGGTACTTAAGCTATGCTCAACTCCTCTGGTTCCTAGACAAATCTACAATTTTCACAATTTTCGGTAGGTGAATCATGGTGAATCCCTTCACCACCTGCCATTTTTGCCGTGACGTCGGCACCTCAGTAGACTGCACTGTGGGTGGCAGCTGACATTGATCTCCCACCAACACCAGGCGTTGTGAGCCTGGCGTTCGGTTGGGCGGAGAGGTTGTGAAACTCGGAAGTTGAAAAATCAGAGCAATAAGAATGGCAAATATTGAAACAAACATGTAAAAACAATGATTAGTGATGATTACTTATTTGTAGATTGTTATGGGTTCCCTCATAGAGTACAAGCTGTGAATTCTACGACTACATGGCTGGTCTCCGGAGAGGTCAGTCCCAGCAACAAAAAATGAAGTCTGCTGGGTTTGTCGTCTCCCTTGATTTCAATGGCAACAATCACAAAGTTCTCTACATCTCAACATGGTTGAGTCAGTTTCATACCACCTACATCTGGGCAACTGAGAAAAACTATCATCAAATCAGAAATCTGCAAACAAGCATGGGATGATTCACCTCACCAACCATCATCTACACGGTAAGGTTGCAACTGGAGATCGCTATGATTTGCCAAATATGTCCATATTTGGCTTTGTCCCAAAATTTGGCACCCCATGGCACCCCCAATTCCCACGGATTATCAGGATTATCATTCTGCTTTAGTTGCAAGTTTTGAGCCCCTAAAAGCGCACCATCATAATGTTGATACAGGGTTTATTCAATATTTAACCCAACAATTGAAAGAATTCACAGCTTGTAACGCGAGGGCTATCCTCCTTTTTTTTGGACGAAACCCACATTGCAAAATGAGCAATGCCACAAGCTTAATCCTCTCCCGGCCTCGGAGGATCAATGGCACAATGGCGGCCAGTTCGGTTGCCTGTGCCGCCTCGAGGCAAGCTGGAGGCTAGAAAGGATTGGTGGAACTGCCTCTGCTGAACAAACCATATTAAATACATATATATATATATTATACCTGTAATTGCAAATGACCAAAATTGTCTGTCCGTTTGGCCTTGACCAGTTTAATAGACATGATATGCATGTGTGTGTGGTTCAAGATTTCAATAACACGACATTCTGAATCTATACCAACAATTATAGAAACATATTGATTGCATAATATTGATACGAAATATTCATTATTTGGAAGTACTGTTTCAACTCTTGTTCTGCTCAAAACTAACCGGTATTGTTATCGAAAATAGTACCGCTAAAAACATCGGTGATAGTAATTGGAATCTGCGGAAGAGTGCACAGCCCTTAGGGTGCACGCGTCATGCCACCAGAGGTAGTCTTCAATCAAGTGGCTATGCTCAGTGGTATGGGTGGGCATACGCATGTAGAATCAATTATGGATCTATAGGACACACTGGAATTGACACAGTAGGATCCACCCCTAATATCGGATAATTATTCCGTTTCCATGGAATCAGCATTGGATCATTGACGCATTCAGCCCCAGTTCAATAGTCTCCAGTATGAGATGAATCAACATTGCGTATCCGATAATCAGGCAATCCAATGGATGCTGCAGGAACAAGGCTAGCATAAATCCTATAGCTATCATGACATGGATGATCCCTGGAATTATTGATGGTTAATGTTTGGATGCTGGACTTGGTTCTATCCCATGATTAGGGAGATCCACATGTGGATATACCTCAATAATCCTAAAGAGGTAGGGGACCAAGAACATGTTGGTTCAAGCATGCAGCACAAAAGGTGGCGGATGATTAAAATTATGATTGATGATTGGCATCCCTGAACAGTAAACATGTCATCTAACGTCAGCTGGGTAGTCAGCTGACTCGGCATGGTAAGCCACTTGCAATTGGCATATCCCGGTAAGGGAGGTTGCTAGCACTGGAAGTTGGATGATCATGGCTAACCATGGGTACCCAAAATCACATTTAGTCGAAGGTTTAGATGTCTGATTGGTCTCCAATTTTCTTATGTAAAACCAACATGACATTCATGTGGAGCAGGTTGTGTGAATTCCCCTGGTTGCAGGCAAAACCTGACACAACATGAGCATCCAAGAAGCCTCATCGATCAAGACCCCTGCGAAGGCAAACTTGGAAAAGAAATCACCACCTCAGAAGGGCCATGAGTTGCTTGAGAAACACCCTGAAATTCGGAGGGTTAATTGGGATTGATGGTTGATATTGGCGTCATACAGTTTGTAAATAGAAATGTATACATATATAATATATACATGCAATTCATATACTAATAACCTCTGGAATCCCAATTAGTTGTAGATAACTGGGTACAACCCACATACTCATTATGTACTAAGTACCAGGGATCATCCAAGGTCCTTAGGTATGGAAAATGGTGGATCCAACCTGGAGTTTATATTCTTTGATATGGGTCAAGTTACTAAGCATTTCAAGCAGGTGGTTGTGCAACCACCCAGGAAAATAAGTCATTCGGGATCATCATCTCTTCCAGGAATGGAATGATAAGATGTAGATATTTGGAACCCTCACATACCCCAGGCAAACCTAATATCAGCCTCCGGCAGGCAACATGAAAGTGGGGAACATCATCGCAAAGAAATGAACTACTGTTCAGAGGCTCCAAAATGACCCCCGCAAGAAGGGTTTATGGATGTTTATGGATGTACATGGACAATTAGGGCTCATTCAGCAGACTTAAGTGCCAACAATCACAACAATAAGGGAAGATCTTAACTACAGTATCCAGTATTCAGATGTATTCGGTGGGTCACCTTTTGGGGGGCATTGGCTGGATGCCCATGAACAAGGGATCGAACGCATGATGGTCGCAGTCGACTGGGACTCTGGCCAGATGAAATGGTCGTAGTGCAAATCACATCTGCATCCTGTAACACGAAGGGATGAGCTGCAACTCTGAGCTGGGGTCTACTGCTTGTGAATTGCCCCACTAGACGACATCCTGCGTAATCTGATTAGCTGAAGTGTGCGGCAGGTCAGTCATTTCTTAATCTCTACACCCAAACTAGCCCAGCCGGGTGCCATCAGGCTTGAATGGGTCCAAAGTTAAGCGCCTAATTGCAAGGTTGCTGATATCTCGCAGCATATCAATCCTTACCCTCGCAATGCTGTTCTAAAGATTCTAAAGCGTCACCAAGGACCTGCGACCCAGCAACCCCCCCCCAAAGAGCCTGGAGAATTCTCATCTGAAGCTCGAAATCGTTCTTCACGTTGCCTTTTCCTTTTCCTTTCCCCTTCAACTGAGCAGCGGCACACAGGCAGTGTCCGAAATCCAATTCCCTTCCCTTGAATGGTTGCCCCAAAGTCACATGGAACCCAAATAAACATATCATTGACCATACATACAATACATGTTCCTTATCCGTCCCATGAATACCGACTTCTTTGCCAATTTCTTGCTCTTCCAAATTGAACATAAACACCAAACCAAGTTCACATGCATGATAAACAGCAGAAATCTTTCAGGAACCACACACACAAATTAACATGATCTTTGTGATCTACATGTTTTTAGGGTTCCATGTCAGGGCATGTAGCAAGGGTTGTTGCTGTGAAATGATGTTGACATCGGCTTTAATAACCCCGCCGCAAGAAAACAAGTCAATTTCCGCCGCAATAAAGCAAGTCAAATCCCAGGACAAATGAATAAACCACCATCACTGTGAAGCACGCCAACCTGTTTGGGAGGATTTGGGAGGTATTTTTGTTGCTTCATTGTTCAAGTGTCTTTTTCGACTTTCTTCCCCTCCGGCTTTGTTTGAATCTGACATAATCTGACCTCAAGAAATCCAGGTCCTGAAATCATGAAATCTCTTTCATGCGCACGGTCCCAGAAGTATGTTTGGCCCCAACTTCATAAAGTGAATGGTTGTGTTTTAGGGGGTGTCATCAACTTTATGTCAACAGTATGTAGAAAATCTTAGTTTCAATAATTGTAAGTAACTACAGAAAGCTATCAAACTACCCTTCGCAGCCTTTCACAGAGATTTAACCCAAATTTTCATGGTCAAATCGTGGTTGCTTCACCGCTATTCTTGGATACATCAACCAAGGCCTGTGCAAAAGCTAAACAACAAGCCGGACAAATGTGCTATCAGGCTGGAAACATGCCAAGGTCGAAAATGATATCCTGTACAGGCTTCCAGGCTTGCGAGCACTTGCAATGATCGCCACAAATTCTAGAAAACCCAGGAGCCACCGCTTTTTTGAGGTCGTTTCAGGGACCAAGGTTTACCCACTGAGATGACCAAGTTCTTTTGGCCACAAATTCTGTCCAAGTAACACCCCGACGTGGGCCTGACTTTGACCTGTCGGTGGCAGCTTAAAATCTCATATAATCCCATCAAAAATACTGGCTGCGCCATGGTCAAGTTACATGGAATCACTGGCTTATGGTCATCCCACCATCATGACTGGGAACACCCAGTCATGGGCATATGAAGCCCTATTGATTGACGACCTTTCCTCAATATGCCATGGCACATCTGGTTTGGGATCAACAAAGTTTTGTTTTTTATCTGAAAGTGTACCATTTGAATAAGAGGCCTCAATATATCAGGGGTCAGGGCCCGCCACTGTCAGACTGTGGCTGTATACTCCGTCACCTATACTGAAAAACACCAACATCAGGCTATGTAAATAAATATGTGCGCAGTTGCTTTCCACAAGGCTTGGAACATTAAACATATAAATATAAACCAAACCTTTTCCATCCTGCTTGGAACATGAACCAAACCTTTGAAAAGGAATGAAAAGAACTAGACAATGGAAAATGAGACCTGTGAAGTTGGTACTTTGCAATGCCGGTTCAGGATAAAAAAAACGGTTTAGCAACCAGCAGTGTCCGCAAAGTGGTGATGATTCAGTTGTGGTTGCTACCCCCCATATCGCAATACACTGGGTATCAATCTGTGGTTGACATTAAATGGTTGAAAACTTCTAAGATTTTCCAAGATTAGTCTCCTCTTGGTTTGATATCCCCTTAGATCCTATACTGTATATCCCTAACTAGTTAAATCCCAATCATATCCTATTATATTTTCCATATTTCCCCACTACATCCCCATTACATTCCATGAGTTCCGCACCAATGGACTAAAATGACCGGCTTTATCCCTGCAGTATGTTGGATCCCCCAAGTTTCTACCGCCGTTTCTGCGCCTGGATCGCGAGTGTGAGACCTTCTTCCGTCGTGGACTGCCGGTCTTGGACCGGGAACGAGACTTGAAGCGCGCTTCGTATTGCCTCAGGTGCTACGGAAGATCGCATGGGATGTTCCCTGGCCAAGTTGGGGATACGAAAACAAAGAAAACCATGGTATTCTCACATATGTTAACCTTCTACAACTGGATGTTGAGAAAAACACATGGTCATGGGGTAGTTGGGTCAAGCCGGGCTGTAACCGATCATTAAATCTGAAGCGGTGGCGGTGGCAGGAAAGCCCAGCAACATATTTTGACAAGCAAAATCACTAAAAAAAAATACACCCAGCAAGAACATGGATTTCAGGCAAATTATCAATCATGCAAAACTAGTTTTTGCAACTTAGCTGACCCAATATTTTCCGGTGAGCATTTGATCGACATGCTTACTATCTGTATTTTTTTGTGTGACGATCATCCATGAGGATCCTTCAAGTGAACTCTCTCTCTTGAAACTGCTGTGCTCCTGTTGCTAACATGCTGCATCGCGACACAGTGTTGTAAACAAAGCATGAATGTGTAGTCAGAGTTTGCATCAAATATGTGAACATAGAGAAACCATCACACACATCAAGAATATACATGTGTACACCCAATCATCAAAGCTCCAAAAAGTGAACGCAATGAATAAAGTAAACAACGAATGAGAACTGTACATTGTCACCAGCTAACAGCCACCATGAAGAGTTCCGATTCCTAGCGATTCCACTTTGCAGGTTTGTGGGCAACATATTCGGCTGAGAACCATGTCCAGCCCGGGACATCTCTACACCAACCTCCCAAAAAGAAAAAAAAACACACCCACAGGATGAGGATGATGGATGCAAGTGGCCTATTTTTCATCTCCTCCTTTTCCTTGTCCAGCAGGCACTCCAGCCTTAGCGCCGGGGGAATCTCAAGCAGTGCCATAGGAATTGATGGAGCCGAAGCGAAATGCTTTCAAAGGTCGACAAAACCACGGCTCAGGAAAGTAAAATTGATCCCTAGCCGGGCTTCAAAGAAAATCCAATCAAGAATTTTGGTTGACTGTATTCATGTTACTTGTTGAATCCTAATTTTAATTTGTGCTTTTTTGATCCAAGTGTTGCTCAACCCGAGGGTTGGCTATATCCGATCGCTGACAACGTCGCGTCGAGGCCTGCGAGAGTCGATCTTTGAACGGATAGCGATTCGCAGCGAAGTCGTTAATCTCGCACCTGCATGTCTCCGCAGACAGAGAGTAATGGCTGTCGAGCCATGCTCAGCGGCTCGAACGCGTGAGGTCCATCGTGCCCAGAGGAAGCTCGCAACGCCGCAGCGACCTGCGTGCTGACGTTCGAGTAGCAACGTTTTCATCTTGATACGTTGAACAGTTTCCCGCCACAGCTTGTTCGGCAGCGGGTAAGAACCAGAATCATTGTCGCACTATGTGAATAGGCAGGTCCGAACCAACGGAACCTGCCAGGTCCACCACGCAAAATCAAACAGCATGCCCAAGTGTTATGATACGTTCTGAATACCAAAACAACCACTTTCACACTTCCAATGGGGAGGTTGTTAGCTTGTAAACTCTCCATCTCGGCAAATTCGTAACCTATTGCTGGGTTACCTTTCACCTAGGTGCACCTGATAAGTCATGGCGAAAGCCAGTCCACCACGGATTTGCAAAATCCTGATGTGTGCATGTGTGAATTCACCATTTCTGATTAATGGCTTGCCACAAGAATGTATCCTTCAGAGTCCCTTCTGTCTCCCATCTGTGTTACTTAGACAAATTCATGTTTGATCTTAGATATCCCGTGCTCAAATGACAATGAACCAAAAATGATTGGCGTTTAAACATGTTTTAACCTACCTATGCTCCATCAATCTCACATAAACCAAGGCTTTCCCAGATTCTTGGTGTGCAAGCAATGTCCAATTGTCCAATGTGTATAATTGTTTTTTCACTACCCGACAGTGCAACCAAAGTGACCCATCATTTGTTCGATTTCTAGCTGGTTGACCAGTCTCTCTCTCTCTCTTACCTATTTTGCTGGCTAAGTCTAATTTTGGGCCAGCTGCCTCCCAATTTTCACCGGTGAACATCCCAACTTTGGGTGAACTCCCAATTGGATGGCACTACGTTAGAGGTGATTGTAACCAATCCCAAGTGAGTTAGCCTTTTACGAAAATCCACCTAGCATCCATGATTTTATCCCCCCCTTTCAACCCAAAAAACAGTTGACCAGTTTACAAAACACTCTGTCACTACATTCTGCTGGTTGGTCAATAGGGATTCCAATAATAATGGATGACGATAGTCCCCACTAAATCTTGAATAGTATAACCCTATAGTCAGCCTATAGCCCTATAGTCATCAAGCAGCAGTCGATGCCACATCATTAGTTCCTATTATTTCGGGGTCAACCATCTGCCCCTATGCCACCCATGCCAGGTGATTCCCCTTAACATCCACATGTTTGTTGTTTGAGTCCCTATCAATCTTAAACAAATCTATTAAACTCCATGATACCCCATATGATATACCTCCATGTATCGCCATTGGGCCATGTATGTATGAACGTGTGTTTGGTTCTATCTGGCTGAGTGTATTTGGGGATGATTCCCCGAATCCTACCCATCATTTCCCAGTAGCGTCACAGTGAGGTCATTGTAACAACTCACCCTCCTGCAATCAAGCATGGCTTGCTGGAAAATCCCATATATATATATAATATTATACAAGTAGTTCCCGGGCAAGCCGGGGTCGGAAGTTTCAAAAATTGAAACACCTATAGCTTATAGAACTGAACAGAGCCTGGGCCTATAGGATGCAGGCGAGCCTTCTGTGCTCTTGACATCCCTTGCTTCTGACATTCTTTGGCTTCTGACATCCCTTGCTTCTGACATCCCTTTCTTGTGCATTCATTGCTTTTCACATCCCTTGCTTGTGACATTCCTCGGCTCCTGGCAGCCCTTGCTTCTGATCACATCTGTT
>BGPT01003604.1:10252-23117 GCA_003297045.1 Symbiodinium sp. clade C Y103 | reverse complement strand
CATCTCTAGGTCTTGACAGTCAATTGCTATGACATCTCTAGGTCTTGACAGTCAATTGCTATGACATCTCTAGGTCTTGACAGTCAATTGCTATGACATTTCTAGGTTTTGACATTCAATTGCTATGACATCTCTAGGTTTTGACAGTCAATTGCTATGACATCTCTAGGTTTTGACAATCAATTGCTATGACATCTCTAGGTCTTGACAGTCAATTGCTATGACATCTCTAGGTTTTGACAATCAATTGCTATGCAATGAAATTCCGTAAAACGGAAGTATAGACTTCTAAACTTCCTTCGATAATTAGATCATTTCCCTGCTGTAATCCTCCATTTACTTCGGAGATCTCCCACACCAAATTCTATAGTGATCTCCTCCCTGCCAGGTGACGTGATCTCCTCCAAGATCCGATTGATCTTATCCGGTCGTCCCACGCGCACCGCGCGCACGCCCTCCTTCCGCAGGCCGATGGCGATGTTGTCCACCGCTGGGTTACCTCGGACGATCTTTGGTCGAACATGGGGGAGTTCAAGGGGCTTACGGTTAAGAACTATGGGAGCTTCAGGAAACAAAACAGGAATCTCACTAACCAAAAAAAAAACGCAAATCGGAATATGTCTAACAAATAAAATATAATCTAACCATGAAATGTATACTGCATTCGATATGGAAATTCTTCAACAATGACATATTGAAATATGATCTGATCCTCATGGGGCTGCTTTCAACCTGGCTTGGCATATCCCGGCCAATCCCAGCAATGTTTGAGGTCATGGGCTCGCAACTCACTTAGTAGCAGGGAACATCCAATTCTTTTTGCGTTTTTTTTTTTTTAACAATCAACTAATACCCTCCGGTTATTTAACATAGCCAATAGCAATGGAACATGACCATATGGAAGAGAACCACTCTCTTTAATGCACCAAAATGCACAAGGATCGTCTCATAGGGCTCCCACTTGGGACTGGGATGAAACAACCTGTTTATTTCTCCAAATTGTAGATCACTTGTTGCAAGAACCACATGTTTGACAAATTGGTTTATCATGGTTTATCAATCAATCTAATTGTAGACACATGTAGACACATACATTATTTATATAGGCTTCTGGATAGATAGTAATTTTTCACTCATCATCTGGAATAAGGTTACTTTGCGATAGTTACCCCAATCCGAACCATCATTCCAGTAAGGTCGTGGTGAGGACATCATAGTTCATCCAGAATGTACAGCAACAAAACAAAAGGTACAACAAAAAACAAAACTAATCCATAGGTTTGCCATCTATATATTCCATCCTATCCCATAGGAGTAGCAATCCAACCCACTAAAAAACGACCAACTTAGCCAACCCTAACGTGCACCCTCCGCATGGACAGCCTTCCCCGCCCTCCACCTGCTCCAAGGGTCTATCCGAGGTTGCCAGCAAAGGCGACAGATCCAGGGTTTTGGACCACATTTTCATGATCTGAACCGACACCTCAAGCGCGATAAACGGGCAAGGACTCACATGGTGCAGGGGAACTGCTGTGGGGATATACTTGGGGTGAAATATTTCATGGCATATCAAATTGAATATGATGTTGAGATGTTGGGTGTGCCTGAAAATGAAGGATACTTTCCATTTATGGATATGTTCACCTAATGATGATAGACCACCACCTGAAGTGCGGAGTGTCAGGGCAAGTCCCCGGTATAGCTACACCAAACCAGGGTTTACGCAGTTCTTACCTTCATCTTATGGGCGTAGATGATAAATCATCGTAGATCTTGCAGGGTTTCACCCCAAAAATGGCTGGCCCCCAAAGCCAACTAGTTCACGGTGATTGGACAAGAACGCATGGAGACGCAACCAGCAAACATGGATGGGAGTTGACCAGTGGACCAGGAAGACAGGAGCCTTCAAAGAAACAAACATTGCCAAAAACACATCGGAAAAACAAAAACTAACTGGTGCTTAGTAGGGAATGGGGAAATAATGTGGAATAGTCCAAAATAACTATTGATAATTATCCCATTCCCTACTAAGCACCAGTAAGAAAAATACAGAAAATCGTTGCACACATTGCCTAAATTGACGCTGAATAAATACAGTATTCCAAAATAGCATAGACTAGCTAGCAGGGCATTAGGGCATCTGTCCGCGGTGACTTGATGGGTCACCAACTCCCTCAAAAAGCCACCTGACAACCCCAAAACTCCTTCCAGTAGGTGACTAAATAAGCTGTGAAAATGTGTTCTGTTCTGTTCATCTTTGGAAGGTTCTACTGTGGGTAAAGCACGCCAGTCCACAGGGTCCACTTGGATCAATGCTAATCCTTCATCCGTCCATCAAAGGGTGTTGAAGAAAGGACCTTTGTCACCAAGTCGGCAGTAGATGTTTCTGAAGCCAGCCTGAAGCTGAAGCATTGCTTCGCCAGCTGATCCACGGCTTTCGTGGGCGTGTGTACGTAGCAGCCGTGCAAGGCTTCGTGCATCGTGAACGGCTCCCTGCAATTTCGTAGAACGGGTTGGCCACCTTGGCCGTGCGCATGACTTGGCTCCTTCTGCCGGCTGCGTGCCAGCAGCCGCTTCAACACCCCAGGGCAGCAATCATGTCCGTAGCCTCCCTTAAGTAAACAATCCCACCGAAAACCGCAACTGCTCCATCCAGAATGGAAGGAAGTGCCTGGACCCGAAGAAAGCCCAAAACAGACAAACAAAAACCTTTGACTTGTACCTCCAACATCCTCCAACCAGGAACCTTGGATTCTTTAGAGAGACGCCTTCGGTGCAACAATGATTTGAAGAATCGAACACCAGCAGGGGAGTACATGGAAAACCCCTTCAAGAATCAAACACCCTGAGACCCTAATATCATTCCTAAAGAATGGGAACTCAGGGGGTACAAGTTGAAAATACGGCCCTGTCTCCAAAGAATATGACAGTGTGGACTGGAGGTGTGCACGCCCCACCCAGAACAAAAAGCCTTTGAATGCGTTGTTGCTTTTTTTGGGGGGATTCTTCACCTTCTTGAGATTTCTTGACATGTGTTTCACACATGCTTTGGCAAGCGCTGGGAAAGTTGACATAGTTGATCAAGGGGGTAAATATGGATACCATTAATATGCTTTCCAACAGGATTCTCTAGTGAATCGGAAACCTGAACTGTCTATTCTAGCAAAGGCGAATCTATGCAAAGTGGAGACAGCAAGGCTCAAAAGAATGATACGGGTTTTTGACGCTCCACATTGTTTGATTCTGTAGATGACATTCAATGGGGGGAAAAATGGGAAAACGAAAACGAATCTGAGCTCAATCGTTCACGGATGAGACACCATTTGACAAACTGCAATTCAGTCCAATTGTCTACTACATGTCTACTACAACCTAGCGCCCCTAGTTATAAGTTGGCTTATAATCCCAATTGACATTAAGTATAGATACGAGTATATCATGATATACCTACACCTATATCACATGTACAAATATAATCAAATATACATATATATACATATCATACTATATCGTTGGCAAGCCAATGCCATAAACTTACCAGTTGGGGATGGTTGAAATCCCACCCATTTTCAAATTGTGGTGATGGCTTGCCATAAAACCATCCCCAAGCCTTGGGGATGGTTTGATGGCATTGGGCTTACCACATGAAATCCTAATGGGTTGCTTCCATGTTCAATGCCCCTGAGCTTCACACAAGCCCACTCCCGGCTCCACTCATCCAGGTCCAGCCGCGTGCGTCTTTCCAGTCCCCGGCGGGCCCTGAATCACCGTGCAGGTCGAGCGCAAGGCACATTTCCTCAGCGGCCGAGCGCAGGTGGTTCGCCTTGCGGAGCTTGATTTAATGGGATTGGATTGAACTGGGAACTGGTGGGAAATGATGGATGAATATGTCTCAATATTTCAATATCTACATGACCATGCCAAAAAAAAACAAGATTGATTTCGAAGAATCTCAGGAAAAAAACCCTTTATGCCTGTGACATGTGACATATTTCACCCACCTTTCCTTTGCACCTTACGCTTCCCATGACCTGCCGACACGCCAAGTTACACCGCTGCACGCTGCGAGGAGTTCAGGTGCCTCGTGTTTTCGGTTGAAGCTGCAGTTTCTTCAGGGGAGATGATCTGATTATGTTTCCAATACTTTGTTGGTGAAATCCTGTTTTTTTTTATTGTTTATCTGATCCATCATTTTCTAAAATAGGATGACAATGATGATATGCTCCTTTTTCAGTTTTGGGAAAATGGACCTATATACAATTCAAACCAGGATGCAAACAAATGGCCACCTATCTTCATGTACTTATCACTCTTGACATCAACATTGTTCACCAAAAAAAATGACAAACTACTAAAAGTACATCCCTATGATTCTTCAGATTGTCCGACTTTCGTGCATCCAAATGGGATTTTTTGTGGTTCACAACAACCAGTTGTTGTGATCTACGAACTTCAGGCATTGCTTAGTCCCACCAAAGATTCAAAACATAGCTCAGCTCAGACACCATGCAAAATGATAGGGTTAGAATTGGACTATGTGATAGACTTATTCAATTCCCAAATGCTGTGGTGAACCTTGTTTTTTTTTGAAAATTGGGTACCCCAATCCATTCACTGATTCGTTCTCATTTCCCCTGCCAAACTTGCAATTCATGCGTCAAATCGGTCAAATCCTCCATGTTCAGACGAACTCAAAATCATATGAAGCTGGCTCATATATTTCCCACAGACTACCCCCATTTATATCCCAACTAGATCCAGGAAATTCAGTGGCACCCTCAGGTACTGCAACGTGGCAATGGAAAATAACCAAGTTATATATGATTTTCCCATTAAAAACCATCCATTCAGTTCGGGGACTTTACATTGCTACGTTTGATTAGAGGAAGTGTATCCCCGAAAGTGTTCCATGAACATATGCAATTAATCATGAATATATACATATTTATATACATATATGTTATATATATATGTATGTGTGCCATATCCATAATGTTCTATTTGTCCAGATGCTGTTTATCAAGGGTATATTTAAATACACCATCAAACATTACATTATTAACTATACTATTTTAACCATTCTTGACCCTTGAATATCCCATGATTAACACAGTATTAATCCACTAGTAGTTACTATTCTCACCATCATTGCACATTCCATATTCCATTACTAAGCATTTGAAACCTTTTATTACCCTCTGGTTATTTAACATAGCCATGGAAAATCCACTATAAATGGAGGTTTTAAGGGGAAAATCATTCAAAATTAACCATTTTCCATGGCTATGTTAAATAACCACAGGGTAACCATTGAAATATCCCATGCTTACCCCGATGGATTCACCGCCACCAGCCGCCCAAGCCGCGTTAGCGTCGCCACTTCCTTCAAGGCATGGTCCTGCCATGCGCAGGCGGACAAGATGAAGAGATGTAAGGTACCAAAAAAACAATGAAAAAAAATGGAATGTCAAGGGTATATCATGAATATATAAGGAATATCATCTGTAAGTATCTATAATTATAAATGATGGATTTTCCAGCATGCCATGTCTGATTACCGGAGGGTACATAACCAACAATAACCAGAATCCACAAAGAATGGGAAATATCATAGGGTAAATATGAATGTTGGTAGTTTAAAACCAAGGATGAATATCTAATGGTTGACAAGAAGGAAGGATAGAAGTTTGTAAAATCCATTAGCCATAAACGTTGGGGAATATCATGGGAATATAATAGTTCTGTAGCCAACAATCCTGATGGTTGTTGATTTAATGGGATATATAAACATACATTATCATAAACATGTATGTATATACTGAACATAAATCGCAATGGGAGTGTATATGTTGAGTGTATACGTTATTGGGAGTTGAAATGCACCATTCACTATATCATTGGGACATGATAGTCAGGCAAGATGTAACCAACAATAATTGGCTATGTAAAAACAAGATAGCCAAGAACATGGGATTCATAGTGTGTGGTAATCCCAGCACGAATTTTGAAATCCTGATGTTGGCCATTCTAGCTCCCTGTAAATGGATGGCCATCTCCCAATACGGGCATAATCCAACTTTTAACCCGGGCATGTTTAACTCCCAAGCAAATCCAAGCAACTTGAAAGAAACCCAAAAGAGTATCTTCATGGCAAACAATAGATGCCTTTGAAACCACTTGATGGGTTTGGCTCAGTCATGGCCCTCAAAGAATGCGTCCTTACCAAGGTTCACCCATATATGCCCCCGGTTCATCTTGATTCAACTCCAGCGTTCCTTTTTTCAATAGGCAAAGCCCCGCATTCATGTCTAATGATTAGGAATAAAAAGAAACACACACACACACTAAATGCAGTAATGAGTAGTTTATAGCCTTAAAACATGTCTCGTTAAACCGTCAAACTTACTTGGCTGATTAAATGACCATAGCGTCAGCAACGGATTAATAAACTGGGTTTGACTACTAGTTAAATGAGGTCCCGCCCCAAAACAGTGAACTAATGCTGCTAAAATGATACCTCCCCATATATCAAAATATGTCTTATCATACATCCCCATAGAATGGTTGCTCTTATATCCCATGTTTTCTGGTGTGTCTCCCCATGACAGCGGCCATTTGACCCAGAGATCTCAACCAAGTATCTAACTTGTCACCATCCGCTCCGCCGGGATTCAGACGAGCCAGCTTGGCAGCCTGCCGCTGCTCGGTTTCGAATTGTACGAGAGGATCATCTATAGCAACCCGAGAAGAGAAACGGTGGAAATCTAGAAAGGTATCAGGTAAATATCATCGAACTACCATCCCCGAAACACTTTCCGGATTTTTGTTGATTACTGTAGAGGTTTCCAAACCTCCATCTTTGGAGGTAAAGACCCATGCTTTCCTGTAGATTTCTTTCATCAACCGGATGTATCTTCGGTACTCACAGGAAGAGGATCTTTTATTTCACAATGGCAGTGAGTGTGGCAATATGTTCTGCAATTACATTGCTCTTTCTTGTTGGATGGTGATTTCGAGGGTTAACCAAGAAACCAATATAATATTTTGTAGTGGCATTGGATGGCATTGGTATACAAGTTGTTCAAATTGGTGACTTGAGTAGAATCCTGGCATTTACCATCAATTCCCTCCCGGATACGTGTGATGAGATGCATTTAAACCAATCAGCAAACTAGAGCTGCATGCACCCCTTCATGCTCATGAGATCAATGTATTTGGCCCACTGGGATGTTTTGTTTCCTCAGGTGGAGTCCCAAGATGCGATGAATCATCATTGCTGTCGTTGGTGATGAGGATGACGCAGCTGATGAAACCACATCACAACAACCTCTGGTAAACTAACATAGCTATTGAAAATGACCATTTATGGTTTATTTTCCTATTAAAAATGGTGATTTTCCATAGCTATGTTAGTTTACCAGACGGTACTGACAGTAATCATAGAATTTGATCGCATCAACCCGCCTCACTGGGCATCCAAGACCACTGGGTTCACCCTTTTCCACGAGCAGCCAGCACCTAGCTCTCGATGTACAGCAGTCATAACCAGCAGTCTACCCACTTTTGGTGCCCTACAAGCTGTTCAAGAGCATTTTGCGACACCAATTGTCTTAATTGGAAGAAGACCTCTCTAGACTCTAGCTGCTCAAATATATCACCAAAGTGGAAGTATCCAAATAGAAGCAGCTTTCAGATGCTCTGTTTAAAGCTGTGCCCTTTGGTAGGTCTTGTGGTGGTCAAACACAAAAAATCAGCTCCAAGAGGTTTTTTCACACACATCTCCAATCATCTCCATGTCATGTAGGCTCTTCCAGACTGCTTTTAGTAGGGCACCGGAAGCTACACACCTCACAACGAAACGGCATCAGCTCCATCAGGCTCAAACAGCTTCTTTGATGGTCATGCTTGGTCCAACAGCTTGATCGTCCTTCCAGTGTGCAAGTCATCCGCCCAACGGGCCATCGGCTCATGGCTCGGATGTCTTTCATGTAGATGCTGTTCCTTGGGGGGCCAGGAGCACACGCGAAAATGCCAAACATATTTTGGAGAAAAGAATGCAAAAAATGAGTTTGGCTGGCATTCCCTTGAAGAAAATAGTTTCCCAAAAATGTGGGGGATGCTGACATTCTGACAAGAAAAGAGGATATCAAAAATAGGCAAGGAGAACTAAACGTAACGTAACTTCTCACATACCAGCGGACATATCATACTTGTCAGCAATAGCATCGCCAAACTGAAGTTGAACTCACCAAATCATAACGAAGTCTTCCTCTCATCCGCTCCTCCCATTCCTCTCACTGTCACTCCTTGTTCCATTCCTCCTCCTTTCCCAGAAATCGCGCTCCTCCCTGCGTTGCTCTGGGTTCAGCTTCACCCCCAAATGGGCGAAGATCATCCGCCGCGCCACCACCGCCGTTCGCTCCGGCGGCGGCGCAGCGTCCGCCTCTGCCCCGGCGTCCGCCGCGTTCTCAGCTGGCGGCGGCTCCGCCAGGGGCGGCTCTGCCACGCGCTCCGGCAGTGCAGCGCCGTCCTCGTCGTCCTCGGGCTGTTTGGGGCGGCAGCGCCAGCAGAGGAACAGAGCGAAGGCGCCCAGAGCCGCAACGAGGCGAAGTTGGGGCCATGGGTTTGGCATGGCGTTTAGAATGAGGCAATAAAGTATTGATTGGGATGATGATCAAATATGGTCAAATGTCATAAAGCTGATTTGGCCATTCGCAGAGCCACAGCCACGTAGCTAAGAAGGTAGGATTTTGTTGACAGAAACTGAGGTGAAACAGCGATGCTTGGTATTGGGTTGGTGAGATCAAGTTTCATCGAAATGTGATTTCATTGCCCCAGCGCAATCCCTGCAGTCATGGATAGTCATGGAAGAATGGATGTTCTCAGGTACCACCTCAACATAATCCTTCTCATCATCTTGATATGGTTCACATGATGCAAATCAAACACCTAGGATTGAAGTTGGATTACTTGAAGTCGACATTCAAGCTGGTACCCGCTAGAATTCCAACATGGCAATTGAAAACCCCCATAAATGGAAGTTTATTTTTAGCTGGGAATATCATCTGTAAACGCTGGATTTTCCAGCAAGCAATGGTAGCTTGAGCCACAGGCCTTTAAAGCTTGGCACATGGTCAGTGTCAGAAATGCTTTCTGTGGCTCTAGTGTCACAAAAACAACCATCTGTGTGAGTTATATAGCATGCATCTATAAGGGAATACATCTGTAGCATACTTCGACATACACTTCAGATGATACATTTGATTACAAACACATGTGCAAGTCACTTGGGTTTCTTCTTTCGGCAGGTTGACCATGATTGATGGACTTGGCGGCTCTCCCCGCGCTCTTTTTGTTCATCCCCTGGGGAAGTTCTGCGTTAGTGGTGGTATGTGGTGGATATCCAATATCAGTATCTATCTTAGGCTGGTGATTCCTAGGTGGATGAAGCTAAACTATGTTAAAGCACTATCTCGGCACCCGTGTCCGAAAATAATATCAAATGGTTCAATGCTTTGCCCCCCTCAAAAGAACATTTTGGACGTAGAGCACCCTACTTCCAGACAAATCCATGTTGAAGCCACCCTCTCCAACCCAACATCGAAATTGCATCACCTCCTTCTCGCGCAAGACATCTTTCTCTGCTTGCTCTGCGGCCTGAATCCGCTGTCAGCTGATTAACCACCCTCATCCAAGCTGGAGGCCGCCCAAGTTTCCACTTAGATGTTAGGGTCTGAGTAAAACTTGGGGTATCCAATGTTACTGCAATTTTGAAGCTTGTTTTTTGGTTTAGCATCATTAATCAATCAGAAAGTCTTGTGGTACCAGGTGTTCAAGTGATTGTTAACTTAGTCCCCAACCCTTACCAACCCTCCAAAAAAATCCCACCTTCATCATTTTGTTCACATCACTTTCATGCTTCAAAGGCTATTCCCAAGCTCGCCGGGTCAGCCCTCCCAACGTTCCCCAGCCTTGGCCGCCAACTCCTTGTCCTCATCCGTCACTCCTTGGCCCTTGCGCCACTGCTTTGCCCAGCTATCCGCCAAGCCCACCTTGGCGGAGATGAGCAGCTCGGGCCTCGGCGACGGCGATGGCGTTTCGGAACGGGGTTTCCCCTGGAAGAGTGGGAGCAAATGTGTGGTTAAAACCATGTTAAGAAGACATAGTCAAACCAATAAGAGCAAGTAAAACACTGTACAACATGGTTATTATGGAATCTTAAACAATGTTGATTGTTCAGACTGGTCACGAGTGATGAGACTTAGTAACCCATGTTAACTTTAGTAACCCCGTCGACAATGGTATAACCCTTTACTATCTTGACTATTCAGACTATTCACCAGTGATTTTCAAATAGGCTTAGGTGATTTGATGGGATCCGGCCGTTCAAATGGGATCTAACATGGAAATGAAGGGAAATGGATGAGTGAAAGTTACTAACAAAACCATTTAGTCCCCTTTCAAAGCACCATTGCCACTGTGTGCTTCATTCTCTTGCTAAAGCTCATCGAACATATCTATTCAGAGCGGGTGACATTTGATCCAATTGAAAGTGGGCCGTGAATTTTGCCCATGGGATTTTTATGATAATGTGGGAAACCCAAGGATAAACCATTGGGTTTCCCGCATTAGAGAGAACATGTCTGGACTTCGGCTCCCAATCTGGCAGATTTTTTGGCCAAGATACACTCGCGACCGTTCCTGCGGTAGCACCATTCAACTCTGTAGGGATGAGATGGCTCATGCAGCAGACCAGATTTCTAACCCACAGCGGGGTCAATTCAACAATAGGACAACAGGCAATATATAATATATAAATGGTGTGAAGACACCCTCTGGCAAACTAGGAATGACAA
Source organism: Symbiodinium sp. clade C Y103 (assembly GCA_003297045.1). Lineage (NCBI taxonomy): Eukaryota > Dinophyceae > Suessiales > Symbiodiniaceae > Cladocopium > Cladocopium sp. clade C. The sequence continues at coordinate 12,261 of BGPT01003604.1, read as the reverse complement.
CTAGAAAATAGAAACTAGATCAAAATCAACATCAACACCGAGCTGCAAAACCTGGCCTGCCAGAATACATCTGGATACAGATTTGGAACACCAGTCTCCCAAACTTAGGATAGCTGCCCTTCCCTTGGTGCGCTCCTTGTTCACCAAGTTCAACATGGCCTGCAGCTGACGTTCGTAGAGCGTACTGTTCGCGCCCTTGTCGATGCGCCAGCGTCGGGCCCTCAAGCGGCGAACAGTTTTGGAGTTATGAGGCGCCCAACAAAGAAGAAAACCAACAACCGGAACATATTGGCACTTCCAGCCCTTCTCATCATGGCGAATCCTGTGACACCCTTCAAACTACACGCTGTTGATCTGGAAGATGTGTAGTACAGTATAGTATATCCCAAGTCATGGTCCAAACATGAAATATATAAACTGGTTGGTGGTTGGTGGTTTTAACGAAACAAGTTTGAAACCACCGATGAGAGTGGCATGTGTTGGAAGTATGAAACTCCCCAAGCATTTGGTGTACCCAGTCAAAGGCAACCAAGGTGCATGGCATCATCTGGCCAACAGCCACGCAATCGGATGATCATCTTACTCTCTCCATCGCGGCCGCGGGGCAGCCTTAACATGCACAGGGAGGCATCATGAACCAAACCATTCACAACGTACCCTACCAATACCCTGTAATTTAATCCGGCACATTGCGGCATTTTAGGTGTTTGTTTTGGGGTAAAGTTAGCAAAAGGTACAATACATGCGACATATGTAAACTACATTAATAATTATGGGGAACAAATACTACTAATAAATAGATTTCAAACCATTGTGATGGGGATATGTGTATTTGTTTGCAACATTTGGTTCCCCAGTATACAGAGGTATCAATGATGTCAATTTCTGTTATGGTCAACAGGTCCTACTTCAACAACAAATGGTGCAAAAGTTTGGTCACCAAGAGCAAGACCCACAGGAAAGCAGTCATGAAACAGCAATATGGTAGCACCCTAAAACAATTCTAAAGGATCTGATCTTATACAACCCACTCCTGGACTTCAGGGAGGACATATGTAGGCGGACACAATGACAATGATATACAATGATAAGGCTTTCAAGTTGTCATATTGAAGGACTGGTTGAATTGCAAGGAAGCTGGTGCCTTGCCATCACTGAGAATCTTCCAAGCTGCTGGATATCTGCGATGAAGCCTTCGCCCAACTTTTCCAGAGCTTCGCCCTTCACGCGCACTTGCTGACGGGATTCGCCTCAGCTTGCAGCATTTCTAGAAACAGCATACATTAAACAAGCAAAAAAGAACTAATGTTTACACACATAATATATATATATATAATATCTCCACAAAACAGGGAAGTATGAGAACCCATGTTGCTAGTCGAAACGCATCTGTGATTTACTGTGAACAAAACGACCCTTGTTCTGGGTTATGTCGTTGGTGTAGAGTGTGTACTTGCTGTCAGTCACCTTACACAAGACGATCGCACATGCGGACAACACTTTTACTCCTTGCTTGATGGTGGTCTTGAGCCAATACATTGGCAGTCCGGACATGATGTTCATCTGTCCTCATGACATGCTATGNTGGTGGTCTTGAGCCAATACATTGGCAGTCCGGACATGATGTTCATCTGTCCTCATGACATGCTATGTACATGGCATTCCCACCTAGTCCCTTTTAACACCCCCCATGTCCATGGTTATTTCAAACCATGGACACGAGAGAAGGGACATCAATGAATTACTTTGTACCATGCACCTANTAACACCCCCCATGTCCATGGTTATTTCAAACCATGGACACGAGAGAAGGGACATCAATGAATTACTTTGTACCATGCACCTACCACAAAATTCTGTAAAGCATTTGACTCGTGCTTCACCCGCTCCCGATGGGAGGTAGGGATCCGCACTCGTCATGGTCGATTACCCGACCGATGCAATGGGGTAGATGTATCATACAGCTGAACATATGACCCAATTCAAGCTACCTAATCTAGCACGCATGA
>BGPT01003603.1:5933-28078 GCA_003297045.1 Symbiodinium sp. clade C Y103 | reverse complement strand
CATCTTTATATATCTTCCCCTGCTTCCAGCAAAAATTGAAGCACTTCAAAGTGGCCATTTGCAGCTGCTATGTGCAGAGGCGTTGCACCAGCATAGGTACGAGTAGTAGCCATGCTCCTGTTTGCACCAACACCTACCAAGAAATGCACTACATCAATGTGGCCGTTTTGAACTGCCACAAAGAGAGGCGTTGCCCTACGGTAGGTGCCCTTGTCCTTGTCTGCGCCAGCTTCAACTAAGAAACTAACCACATCAATGTGGCCGTTTCGAGCTGCCAGCCACAGTGGTGTCGCGCCGTCTGTATTGGTCTTGTCCATGTCTTGGACTCCGACTTCATCCCGAATATTCCTGAAAGTGTTCTCGTAGATGAGGCCGTTTGCATCTGCGACAAACATAGGTCTTGCAGCACGGTAGTCTTTGTCTCTGTCTGTGGCGACAAGTTCAACCAAGAAGCAGACTGCTTCGAGTTGACCCCATTCTGCTGCACGGTAAATTGGTGTTTGTCGTTCGTGGCATCTTTCATCTTTGCGAGCCCCTGCTTCCACCAGTAAGTGCTAACATTGCACACTGCCAAATGCAGCTGAGAAGTGGATGGGGCGGATGCCCAAATTGTTCCAGCCGTGTAAGAATTCAAGGGGCCAGTTTGGGTCCTGCGGCTCTTCAAGCCATGCCTGCAGCAGTTGAAAATCATCTGCTTCACAAGCTGCCAATATAGTCTTTCTTCATCTTTCTTCACTTGCAGCGTCACGTCGCAAGAATTGCAACAACACAAGGTGCACCTTCTGAGGAGTCAAGGGAAACTCTTCGCCAGCAATCTCACTGCCATCTTCCAGAAGTAGCCTCTGCCGAAATCGTGGAACTCCTGTGAGAGGGACTAGGCATTTTTTCAGCTCCCGTGTTGACTTGCTCTCCACCTCTTCCGCGTTGATTGTGGCCACTGCTTCACCAGAGAGGGCTGAGACTACATGCAACATGGGGACAAAGGGATTCAACGATTGTCTGATCCAAATTTCCTGCAATCATCTGCAAGTCATTGCACTCTCCGAGAAGTATCACCTGTTTGCGTTGGTTTTCCCGTGTAGGCTGCAAATCATACACTAGCAAATGCGCATTCTCAAAGGACAAACTGTCAAACTTTCAGAATGATGCCTTGCTGTCATCGTGGTATCTGCTGTGCATGTCGTGCTAGAATATCGATTACATTGGATAATGCTGTCACTACATCCTAAGATACCACGTTCGTACCTGCAAAGCCTTGTCAATGCTTGCACTCATGGACTCATCGATTCTATTCGATTCTTGTGGGATCTTATGGGTATCTGAATGAGTTTGCAATCGCCACAGGGCTCCCGGCGTCTTCACCGTGCTCTGCGCACAAAGCACCTGCCATGCACTCACATTTCGGAAGTGGGAAACAGGTTGACGAGTTGAGGATCTATGGATCGGTGCTGATCGAGTGACTCCAACTTTGAAACTAAACAAACACCTCTACCAAACGTACCAAATACATGATGATCGTGATCGAGCTACTATGTCTCCCTACAAGGTACCCATTCTCGATTACATAAGAATAGTCTAGTAATGAATGTTCTCTGTTTGGAAAGTGATTGACGTGGGGCAGGACACTATCAAGTCTGCATTGCAGAGACATTCGCAACATATGATCCGCTTCCCATGTTCCTGTGGCCGTTGTGGCCCTTCATGCACCCCCTTCCCTATACCCATCAGCCCACTCACCAGAGGCCTGCCCTCGTTGGATCTCATTTCTTTTGACACCCTTCAACATGACACCGCACCTTGGTACCAGTCTGTGCCAGTTGAATGTCAAAACAAGTTGACACAGAATAGTGTGTGCTTAGCAGTGGGAGAATGATGAGAATTGACTTTTTCTTGGGACGATTGCGAGGATTGTGGACAAACCGCCAGAAAACTTCTATCTTCTCCATTTCTTGGCTGGAAGGGAGTCAAGAGGCCTTTGCTTTCATGTCAGAGCAAGTGAGACAGGCTAGTAGTTGCATGGATCAGAACAATCCATCTTTGGCAACTTCTGAGTGGCAAACTGGTCACCGGACTGCCCTTCATCCAGGGTTTTGTGAAACATCTCGATCCCTGCAATGGTGGCCTTCATTGGCTTGTCCTGCCCGAAAGTGGTAGAGCTAAGAGACCAAACAAAACGCGGCCCGATGTCTGTTGGAGAATAAGGCATGTAGCCTCTGTAAATATATGAGTCAACGTGGCGGCAACCAACTCAACTCCACTGCTATCGCCCATTGCGGCTTTGGCTACTAGATCACAGAAACATCCAAAACCTTTTTTTTTGGCATCGTGTGGTTTTTGTTCGCATCCTTATCAGTGCTGTTGCGTAAAACATTCTACCAAAAAGCGTCCATGCTCTGCTGCCCAAGAGTGTCCGTATCACAAATCACCCCAAATCTCAATCGATGTACGGTGGCTTGTGGTATATATATATATAAACTATAAACATGTAAACTGCAAGTTTTCTCTGAAGAATTCACTGGTGGTCCCTCCTTCACGCCAACGATCTCGATGGTGTCTCCGGTCTTCGCAATCCCGCGCTCGATGCGGCCGGTGGCCACCGTTCCCTTCCCCGTGATGGACATGACCTCGCGGGTGGTGGCGGTGGTGGTCTGTGAGCTCTGCAAATAACCAAATACATATGGCAGAGACTAGAGAAACATATGGACAAACAAAGGTATCTAATTGGTTCTAGTATGTTCTAATGATTTTTTCGACACATTCAGCTTTTAGACCGCACACATCCAAAACACTTTGATGACTGACATTTGGGAGGTTGCATTCTCTTGCTAGCTTGAATCTAAGGCTGTGGCACTTTCAATGCCCATTAGGAAGGGCTTGTCAACATCCCTGCGCAGTCTGAAGAATTGCGAAGCTGCAGAGTGGACTCCATGATTCAGCCAGTTCCAGTGCAACGTTTCTGACGCCTCTCAGGATTTGGGAAGTGGCTGTCCACAGCTTCCATCAACCTGGCCCCGGTGCTGTGAGAAAGTTCCCAGCTACCATATAGAGAATCCTGTTTCAATCTGCTTCATCTAAAGTCTTACTGGCTTGAAGCATCTCAGAGAAAAACCTACCTGGACTTGTGGGAGTTTGGAACTGTCTGGAGTTTCAGATTCCCATGCCGATACAACTGAATGACTTATATAGACTTTCTGTCATTTGCCACTCATTTTTGTAGCGTGTTTCAACAGTTTCTGCATCCGACTTCATTGGGCCCTGGGCACTTGCTGGGTCCTTGAGTCCTTGAAATACACGAGCTCTGGGCCCAAATATCCGTAAGATTCCGGAAAGTATTCACCAAATGCTGGAGATCTTGAGATTCAACTCCCGCGTCAGAAACCGGAAACCGCAACCCTTTGAACAGCCGAGACGCTGCTTGATGGCCGGCACCCCGTAGTCCCCGGTCTCTCCGTTCAAGGCTTTGAGCGCCGAGCCCTTGATGAAGGGCCTAGGGGACCCCCCGTGGTCCAACTATACCCACAACCAGTGGGTGCGTCCTGCAATGATCATGCACCCCTGGAGAGGAATTGACACACCAAGGATTGCATGCGACACCATTGAGAAGTCCTGAGTGCTAACAAGTCGATGACTTCATGTGTATATATATATATATATATTATTTTAGATTATATATATATATATGTATCCATATATTGTAGTCTGTGGTGACTATGGCCGCCATGGCCCACCTTGGTTCCCACACGTGTCATCGCCTGGGAACTGATACATGTCCAGCATCTCCCGGACCTAGCAGCAATCAATGGATGGCTGATAGACAAGCACTGTAAGACACAGATCACTTCCTGAATTAGGTTTTGAATCAACCTGAAATACATGGACATTTCGTTCCAGAAAAAGATGCGGTAATCTGTCTCAGGGCTACGTCCAACACCGGTTCCAGCTACCACTATCCTAAGCGAAAGTAACCAGTCCAATGCTGTCATAGTTACGTGACAAACATTGTATACAAGCTTGTTCTGCGTTGATCAGAGCTGTGACTAAGAGACGCTCTCTGGTTCATGTCTGCAAAGTGATGGTCTAGGACTCCACCAATTTCATTGCCTGCAAAGATCTGCTTCCTTGCGACTTTTTGCTGGAAAAGGAAAGGTTTCGAAACTGTTGCAATCCAAATCTCTGTACTTGATTTGGGCACCCCATGCAGCCAGGTTTAGCGCTTGGGGCCACAAAAATCCGCAGTTTACAACTGGAAGGATCTATACACCCAGCAAAGCCAGTGAAAAGTGCATTTAAAAGCAACGGAACCTCTGCATTTGCAGGGCTCATCTGGCTAGGAATTCCTGTACATCTGTGCTGAACTGCCCATACCCTGACTCAGACTTGACTCCAAATGCCGCAAATGTGTAGGTTTACAATCGCAACATGCAATGGAAGAATCGCCACCTTGAAACACTTTCACAAATGTATCGGAGCTGGACAAAAGGAGGACCAGCAGGGCATATCAGCAAAGGAGAGTGAATTTCAACGCTCTTCCAGCATCCTGCATATCTAATGATAAACACAGTAGATGTAGTGCAGGATGCAGCGTAAGCCAGGAAAACTGCACTGCCAGCCGTGGCAAAGCCAGAGATGTCATGGGAACTGCAAAACCTAGTGGTCCTGATATTTCACTTTGGACTTACGAGTTGGACTTGAAAGTGACGTCCAGTAATCCTTCACGGATGGGCGAGAAACTTGACTTTGGCGCTTGACCTTGCCAAAGCTGGCCTTCAAATAGCACAGCTGCCGCGCTCATGCGGCCAATCTGCTGTGCATTGCAGTCTGATCTGCTGTACTTGAATGAACATACTGAGGTTGGCAAGTGGTTATGTTGCATCCGAGTTCCTACAGCAAATCCCATGAATTGGGAACTGCAGTGTAACTTTTCAATCAAGCATACAACACATTTGCATCTTCTAGACTTCCACTTAGTCAAAATCATCCAAGTCGGTCCGTCTACTGCAGCACTGCTCCTTCAGGCTCTTCTTCCTTGGGCGTGTTGGTCACCGCACTTTCGGTGAATACCAGCAGTCTTTCAGGGTGACAGTCTTGGTACCACAAATGGGCTGGTTTCTGATGGCACTATAGTCTACAGCTCGTCTTGTAACCGAACATTGTCGAACTTTTGCATCATATCTATGTAAGGTAATTATACATATGTAATTACATAGATGTATACATATAGTATAATATATTGTAATGTCATATATATAGTATACTTGCTGTACTCTATATCTGCATATATACGCATATGTTATATTCATTGTATATTGGGTTGTGAGATGTCGTGACTCCTGCCACGATCCCATTTAACGCCCTCTGGGTCTATTAGATGTCGCCTGCTCCGGCTTTCCCACCCATGTGCCCAGCCAAGCAACTGCGCTCAGACCGTTGGCATCGCCTCTGATGGTAAGTTATGTAGGGCTCTAAGGGGCGACCGTGAAAAGTAGAAGGCTCTTAGCAGTTGTGACTGGCTGTCCAAAATCTGCTAGCAAGGTCTTTTGCAAACTTCAACTCAACCGCAAACTCCGGGGACGGTCCACCTAGCAGCACCCATGTTGGATTCAGCGCACCTCCCAACGACTCTTGCAGGAGTTGTGGAGCATCACAACGCTGGGCTCATAGGGGTCGACATAGAGCCACCGCCCACTAGACACATGCCTGGTTGATGGAATCCAAAATGATTCAAATGCAGAAAAATGAACAGTGATTGTAGTGTCAAGCATCTAAATACCTGACACATACATATTATATAATATATTACGTTATATTACTATATTCTCACGTAGCTGACAGCCTCACACGCAACTTACGCCATGTGAATCTTCGCGATTGGCATGACCCAAAACACAGGACAATTGGACCAGAGACCACATCAACATATTAGAGACCACATTTCAACATAGTCAAGAAATATCAAGAAATCATAAAACTCACCCCATCCAAACAAGTCACTGTAGGGTGGCATCCGGATGCCAAATGAACTCATTGGAATCGTCCTTCCTTGAGCCCTCGCAGGTGAGTTCGCACCAAACGTCGCCTCAGCACTGACAAAGGGATTTATATTCAACGGGCTCTTGAGAGGTGAGTTGTCTGATACAGCTGGACGGGACGTGTTTCATTGCTCTTGAAGTCATTGATGTGTCACTCTGATGCGCAAGCCAAGACCCATCGGATAATGGGCGATACTATGACATGATCTAAGCAACTCTGACCCTACTGCAAACAAACAAATCCTGGTAAATTTCCGATTCCCCAAATCTCATGCACGGCAAGTAACTGGTGAAAAATTCCAGAAACCTCTCATGCGCTCTCAAAAATGAGCCACATGCAGGTAGGCCCTCATGCTCAAATCCCATGGTTTGGCTCCCAGTAGACTGCGTTTTGGATCTCTCCTGCGCGGGTGGTTGCTTTGGCCGGGATGACAACTTCACAAGCTTTTGAGACTTGTGGCAGAAAAAATCCGGTAACTATGGAGACATGTTGTGACTTTGAACATAAACCGTGGCAACAAAAAGACACCTGAAGGCAGCCAACACTACCACATGGAGCTCACGATTCTAGCAGCACATGCAACAAATTTGCCGCCTCCAATTCGATATTGTCTGCTCAAAGACCCATGCACACTGTCCATACTCGTCATTGCTCTGGGCATGCTGCAATCACTTTGGCCATCTCGCACTACTCTACCAAATCTCTTTAGGGTAGATATGCTTCGTCAAAAAAATGTATGCTAGCGCACCTCTCGCAAATGTGTCACAAACAAGGAAGCGGGCTGCTGCGTCCTCAGTCAATCTCACGACACTGACTAGCTGGGGAATCCCGTGATCTTTCTTTGAAGTGGATCCTCGATAGTACTCACTCATTGGTCTCATCTATCTTGGGATCAATAGATTGTGATGAATCGCAAAGAGATCGCAATTTACAGAGCTGCAAAAGGTAAGAGGCCTATCCATAAAAAAGCCATGGTTTGAAGAGTTTGCTGGACTTGGCCCTCTGGTTGCTTTGTCCCAAAGTCCTGCAAACGGGACTATTGTGGAGACACATATGGCAAGGGAATCTCTCCTGAGCTGAACAGTGCCACTCCGACTGATACTGGCTGAGGCAAGCACATGACGACTTGGACGCCGCGATTGTTTTGTGCCACTGACAAATACCTTTGTCTCTTGCGCGATCTTGCTGGAAGACACAAAGAATAAATTTGCGCTTGCTTCAAACAAAATTTGCCAAATGCGACTGCGCATCACTATTTAGGCTTGACAGCTGCAAAAGACAGCAACTGTTGACTTCCAGTTTGTTTCTGACAAAATACCGTTGCGTGTTCAGCTCCCGAAGGAAGATCCTGCTGGCGTTCCTGGCAACACAGAGGTATGCATCGAGTTGTGGGCAGAATACTTCAAATATCGGGGCTGGATGTATTGCTGAAGTACGATGGAATGGACCATCTTCAGAATGACTCTTCATCCAGCGCAGCCTTTGGTACGTGTTTGCTTGTCTTGGAGTATCGAAAGCAAGCGTTGAGAGCTCCGTGCAAATTCTGAAACTCAATCAATTTTGGGAAAAACAAAACAATCTGAACAACAGAAATACCTCTTGTCCCAACGGATCCCCTGACTACAGTGAACACAACCAGTCCAACTCCAAATACCACATACCTAGTGCAGTTCAATGTCGTTAAATCCATTTATATAGATTTAATAATATTTAGATTATAAATAAATCACATGAAAACATCGAATGCCAATTTTTGGGGTCGGGAAATGCCAATCCCCACAGCGCCGCTGGGCTCAAGGCCTGGGTACACCTTGGCACACAGCCGGTGTCGGCTTGCAGAGGGGTGCCGTCCTGGAGGTGTTGGCACGTGGCACGACGTGGCACGACGCGGGCCGTGTCAAAATGGGTATAGAAAGTGGAATTCCAGCAGAACATACATAGAACGGAACTTGATGGCTGCTTCCAACCTCACCAGAAAAGAGTTTGCAGTCTCCGAAGAGAACATCAAATATCAACAAATAGATTCAAACTCGTCATGCAGCCGCAAAGATAGGGAGTGAAGACCATGTCGGGGGTGCTAAATGTAGCTGCAATCATGGAAAACGTCAAGAATGGTTCAAAGGATGTATCTTTTCAGGTACAATACGCATGGTACCTGTGCATAGTCTGTAAGACTAACGGGTGGATAGTTTGAGGTCTCGCTATCTCGACTTATGACTTAGATGACTAACCGTGACTAATCACTTGCAACTCTTTGGCTCTCAAGATGAAAGTCACATGGGGCTGTGCTTGTCTCCTGCAGGTCAAGCTTTCTGTGCCTTGGATCTCAAAGTGAAAGTGGCTGGTTTGCTCTGCTCTGTGCAGGAAGTGAAGAAAGGACCCCGTCTTGGTATGTTTTGGCACTCATTCCACTCTGAGCTAGCATCTCCTTGCTCCACTATACATCACTATAATATACTATGTGCAGCCTCACTTGCATAGATGGACAAACACTTTGAACCACAGTAGTATGGATACGCATGGCATACTGGCATACATCTATTAGATTCAGAAATGACATATTCTGTGAGACCAGCGTAGATCATGGTATTGGTGATGGACTAGATATTCCTGATTCCTGGCCCCCTTTGAGATCGCGATCACTCAGCTTGTCGGAAGCTGGTCCCAACTGTGTAGTTGCCATAAGACGCACCAGTCCCAAGATTACATAAGATTACCACTCAAGTTTCAAACAAAGCAGGGCAAGCATATCGCTTTGTTGGCAAGGCACTTCTCACCCAGCCACTGCCTTCCTCAGCCGGAAAGACTGGGCACCGGCTGATCTTGGTGTCACTTACTCAGGGTAGCTTTAATGAGCGTTGGGCGGCGTTGGACGATTGAAAATGGAGGCATTGCAAGTTGAGGGGTAAATGTATCAAAATGTCCTCCCAACAATCTACTCTATTGCAGGGTTGCCAGACTTGCTGGGAAATACATAAGCTGACACTTGATCAAGTACTAGCTGGAAACCTCTACCCCCACACGAATCTGATAATCAAAGAGCGCCAGACGACAATAACGGTGGGATTCAACCAGTCTCCCTCAAAGTCGCCAGTACATCATCCTCCAAATCATGTCGTATGTATCTTTCCATGCACGGTTTTGAGCTTCGTTTCCATAAACAGTTTTGAGGTTCATTGTCGGCTTTCATGAATCAATGAAACCAATGCACGATTCATATCAATCTAGACTCCAACACTTGAGTAGAATCTTAACCATGGTATCAGCACCGTACTTCAAGGATGGAAGACTCTAGTCTTGGCCATTCTTAGATGTGCTGTCCGTGATTGACCCACTGGATGAGAGTGGGTAGCAGCCATCGGGGCCAAGGCTTCCCAGCTTCGATTTGCTTCCAGTTTTGGAACCAAAGATATTGATATTTGGGATCTGCCCAAAGATATGGGTGATATCCGGCGATATCTGGTGATATCTGGTGATGTTAAGTCATATCTGGTGATGTTAAGTCATGTGATACCAACAATATCTCTATATATATATATATATACTTATATATATATATATACACACCCAATATGGCCACAGGAAAGTCTGCAGTGCCAAGCAGTGCCAAGCATCTTTCCACATCAGCCGCCCTCTCATTCTTCGGCGGCTGCTCCGCACCGAGCGCGCCTTGGTGGTGCCAACGGTAGCTATGCAGTGACTGTTCGCTACACTACTCCGCTTGGCATCTTGCAATGACATTCAATTACCAGGTTTTCAACCCCCATGGTAGCCGTTCAATCACTACGTGCTGAACACATTGGATGTTCATATTTCTGGAGTATGCGCATGAATCCAACACGGTGACGGAATAGGACAAAGTCGTCTTCATCTGAATGCCAAATCACCACCCATCGGGCTTAGTCAATTCTCCTGCGACGCTTGAAACCTTCAGTGAAAGGAAATAGATTGAGAAATGATGAAGAGAGCTGCTTCACATACAGGGTTCCCCAATATTTCTTTCGGATCCATTTTAGGACAGAAGAACCCATGGTTGCGCCCAACTTTCTGAACAACCCAAATTATCCAAAGCATCTCATTTGAGTCCATTATGATGCAGCCTCCCTGCATCCAAGCAGCACACAACTGGTTCAGCATTTTTGGCGCTGCTGGATATGCTTGAGCCGCAATACTTCAGACAAGATCTGTGAGGTATAGTTGGTCTACACACACACACACTGCATTCGGGAAGCAAACCCTACAAATCAAGTTCAGGCACCATACTACACCGTATCTTTATACATTCAGTGGTTGGTGATCTTAGCCACCTCTTCACAGCACCTAAGATGTTGGATGATATTGGCTTTTCAGAATTGCTTCCAGGACCGTTATTTCAATATCTCAGTCTAGCTTGCCACATGTTTCATCCAGCAGTGTTGGGACTGGCACCATTAAATGTCTTATTAATCATGCTTTATATGCAATTGTTGCCCCTATATAGTGTGATCTATGCCTCTAACCATGATCCATCAGGTCGAACCAACTAAAGGGGCAACGATGGAAGCGTAGCAACGTGCGGTGCCCTGCCCGTCTCATTCGACTGGACCGGACTTGACTGGTGGCTTCAACCTGGACACTGACCGGCTCGCCACCTCCAGCTCAACCAGGTCAACCAGCTCCATGTCTTCCACCATGTCCTGGCAGCTTCACGTCAGCCACTGGAGCTGTGAACAAATGGATTCTGGCAATTCATATCATCTTCAAAGTTACCGGCACCCGGTGTGCCTAGGGTCTCTCACTTCCGTTGGCGTTCCACTCCAGACCAATGGCATTCAGTATACAGGGGAGCCCCCGTCCCCAATCGCCTTTGGATCTAATTATGGCATGGTCAATCTCTTCAGATTCTTTGACAATTGACATGTTATCAAAGGCACAGCAGTAATTAGTTGAATCAACTCAGTCTGCCGACCATTTTGTTGAGGAAGACAACGATATGTGGCCTTGGCAGCAAGGGCACAAGCTCGGAAAAACTGCGGTAGTCCCGAATGCTGGATGGTCAAGCTAGAAAAGCAAAAAATCAGAGGTCCACGAGTCCACATGGTCTCAAATAAAAGAACCTCCTGTGAAGATATCAAATTTCAAATACTTCAAATGTCATTCCCATTTCACAGATCCAGACTGCAGCTCCTTTCTGGCATTTCACCGTCATCAGCGAAGGCGCTGCGGCCAAACTGGCCCCAGATTTGTGCTCTCGAAAAAATCCGAAGCTCCAGCATCAACAGAGGATACGCATGGCAAAGGAATGGCTCAATGTGGCTCAATATTCTGTTTCAAATCTTGGTCCGGCCCACTGGCTACAACACAACTTAGGCTTGCCTCCCAACACTGACCAAAGTAAGTCCTCCGAGTTTTCTCAATTCCTGGTCATTTTTATTGGATGTTCTTTCAGATCAACAAAAGCCATTTCAGAACCTTCAGCTACCACACAGCAAAACCATGTTTGACCTTGGTGCCGCTTGAAAATCCGCTGCTAAAATTAGACATGAAAAAGGTGCCGTCATCTGTAAAACTTTCATAAACATCATAAACATAGATGAACATCCAGGTTTTGGCAACCAGGAGTTTCGCATCGGCCAGCCATGTGGACAAGGCGTGTCCACAGTCCTAAACCGCCCTGACATGCTGATAAGATGCGACAGAATCAGACCAGCCACAAAAAACACGTTGGTTGGGAATTGCACACCAAGTCTGCCCCGAAACCACAACAGTTAGCCTGGAGACAACCGGTAGCTCGTGCTCTGAACTTGACTAGGAAATATCAAGCTCCAAAACCGGTCTCAAGAAGGCTCATGTTCATTGATTTTCTACAATCCATTCAGAACCAATGTTCTTGGTGCGGCAATTCGATTTCAGCGCTGGTAAACACTCAGCTACGGCTGACGACTCTCAGTCATGATGGCTCAGGATCTCTTGTCCAGAGCTGAGAAGGGGGTGAATGATCAATCGGTCTGGCTGTGGCATGATTGGCCTGATGAGCCTGAAGAGTGGATTCCCAAACTACATCAGTTTGCCAAGATTTGGTGCATTCAAGTGATGGGTAACCATAGGCATGATAGCTACTAGTATTGATTGCCCCTGGACAAGATCACGCCATGCAACTCTCCTGGAAGTATTCAAGTCTTTTGATACATTCCAAGATCAGTACATTGTAGACGTGCAAAGGACTGCAATGGCAATGTGGCAGAATCTTGTTATTTTCAGGATAGCACAAGATACTATATCAATTTCACTATAATACTATTGCTGCCCCTCAAAGAAGAGATGCTGGAAAGGTTGCTCCACCTAGCATCACATGCTGCCTGTTCCTGCAACATTTTGCGTCTTGTGAATGGAAAATCACAATTTGCACCTAAGTATACCTAAGTCATCTATTTTGTCATGCCATATCATGCAATGCGTAGTCGTCAGGTAGTCCTGTTTATGGACCTCCGAGTGTCACCAACAGTTCCTACATTGACCTACAGAGGCGTCTCAAGGGCAGAGGCCCTGAAGCCTGGATGGCACTGGATGGCACTGGATGACGAAAGTACAACCTCTCAGTTGCCTCTCAGAAGTGAAGCACACCATCCAAGATAGGCTGCCATTGGAGCATCACTCGAAAAGCTTCGCTGTTCCTGGTGGGAGACATGTGATTTGGCCCAGCAGTGAACATGTTGATGCGCCTTGAACGGCAGCGACCGGACAGCCAACCATAGTGATAACAAAGTGTGAAAACAAGCACAAAAGAGTAAGATGCTGGTTAAAAGAACACGCCACCACCACTGTGTCAAGTCGGTTTAGATTTTTTGGTCTATTTTGGACCCATCAGGGCATCAGTGGCAACTTATTCAAGAATCAATTGCATGAACGTCTTCATTAGTCAAGTGGCGCAAAAGGATACCTGTCTGTCTATAAAGTCTGTATATATATATATATACGGTTATATTATATATATATATATTATATATATGATATATATATATTATATATGATATATATATATATATATGATATATATATATATATGATATATATATATAATATTATATAATATGGATAGATACAATGTACAAATATTGTAGATAATACTATCAGGCACATCGCACATAGATCTATGATATGCATGAAATACAATGTATACATCGCATATTGAGTGCACATGTCACTATATGTCACTCCACCTCTGGCACCCAAATCATAAATTGAAATATATCAAAACTAGCCGGCTGAAACTCCCCAACTTTGCTATCAACATCACCAACCAAGCTGTTCTGGCAACCACGAAACCACTATTTTTCTCTGGCCCCTCGCTGGTCCCCTATGAAATGCTGAGAGCGTCGGCCAAATGTGCTGACAACCGAAGCTGCACTCGAGAGATTTCTGCTTCTCCTCAGTCACGGTATGAGGAGCAGCGACACACTTGTGAAATCCAGGCATTGCTCGATATGTAGTGGTCCAATCTTCCAGGAACATGTTTGAAACTTACGAGTGTAGACAAGCATTCTTAAACTCAAGCGATGCATCAAAACAACGATATGATATGATATGATATGTCTCAGTCTGAAAGTTTCACCAGTTCCACATGATGAGTGCATCATGTTTCAGCGACTGAACTCGCAGCATGTGAAAGCAGGGCGGCTCCACTGTACAGCCAACAATTCTCCGAGAAACGTATCTGACTGCGAAGCTGATTGTTGGGGATCAGTCTTCGATCGATTGGACGTCGCAATTCCATGTTGTTCAGTGGGTCTCGGTGACCTGGCGTTGCTACCGTTGCTACCCCAAGTTACATCACCTTACGAAGTACTGAGACAAAACGAGGATCTGAATACTGCAATGAACTCCTGGAAGGAGTTCATATCAAAAGAACAAAACTGGGAATTATTGTATTCTGATCCAACTTGGAATCCGTCTTCAGAACTCACTTAAAACAATCCTTAATCATGCAGATCACATTTCTTTTCTTGCAGGGTATGTCCAGCTAGATAAAAGTCTGCAGGCACCACATGTAGTGTTGCGTCTAGCCATTTCGTAAGGTAAACAAAACTGTAGCAGCCATTGAACATGGTTCAGTAGCATCGAATGAACAAACAAAAGCAATAGCAGTTACCTAATTGTACTGGAAGCCAACAGCTAAATGATCGGAGCCCCAAGTTGGAAGCCAAGTGGCAGTGCTGGAAATGTTTCTCAATGGATTTTCGATCATAGGTGTTGCCGCTTCCACCCACCACCACAGGGTCCAGCATAATGTCCATAGAGATGGGACACAGGAACTGCCTGATGTTGGACAGTTGGTTGAATACTCAGTTGCCAGATGTTACCAGAAATGGGGAACCTGCTGGAAAGTTCAGGGGTGGAAACATGGTCCACGATGGTCCACTCACTTGAATTATTCAACTTCTCTGTCTAAGCGGGCTTTCAAGTTTGAGTCATTAGGACATCACCGGATGAGGGTGTTCATATTTTCGCTGTGCTTTTGCCCCATCTGCGTGGAAGACTGAGCCGTCCACTGGTAACGGTTTTGCGGTTCCGGATGTTGCGCGAGCAAGTCACCCAAGAACATAGCATCGTCCAGATCCTGAACCTGAGCAGCAACTGTACAGTGAAATAATATGACACTTGTTCAAACGTCTTGAGGCAATTATCAATACACATATGCTGGTCAAATGTCATCCTGTCATACTGTACTAGAATAACCAGTGGAGGTGGGTCGGCTTGTCTTGTCACAGTGGACAAAAATGGGTCCTTTGCTTGATCGACATGGGATCAGGCTCTTAAACTTCCGTGATCGTGAATCAAGTGTCTGGAAACTCGAACACTCTGAGACAAAGAAAGACTCCGGACCACGAAAAAAATCAACCTCATGGTCACGCTGTAAAAAGAGGACCAGCAATACAAAAGTTTAGACTGGAGTTCTTGAGACACATTGCAAGTGTCAGCTAATTATATATTTTCTGGTCGTTGCCTCAAAACAAGACTGGAACCTGCATTGTTTCGTAAACGTAGCTCTATCATGAGCTCATCAGAAACCATCAAACATCCGTCCTCACTGTTCTGGTCCCAAGGAGTCCTCGGAGTCTAAACAGCGCCATTTGATGTCGTGGAAGCCCCAGCATTGTTTCCCATGAAAGAAGATATCATCATATAATTTCTGACCCCAATGAGGATTCGGCACATTGGAAAAGGCCAATGTGTGTATAGAATCAAACAATAATATTCATGGCTCCCCCTCTACGTCGCACTGAATGCACAAGTACCGCGTGTGAATACCTGTGTTTAGTAGACCCTATCATAGGCACTGTTCAGCCACGTTCAGCCACGTTCAGCCACTATCCAATAAATGTTGCAAAAAATGCAACGATGCAACGTTGTTGTAGCGTGCCAAGCTACGTTTGATACGTTGGAGTAGCTGCGCCTCGCCCTCTTCTCTGGAGATGCCTCTGGGCTGCCTCAGCAGATCGGAGGCTCAATCACACGGCAGCCCGTGTTGTTGAAGTCATTTGAAGCCAAAGATTCCAAATGCCAGAAGGACCTAAACATAGGATCTAAAAAGGATCCAAATGGACGCCATCTTCCCAGCAACATTGAAGTTTGACCACGTTCCCATTGTCGCATGAGTAAGTCAGCAGCAATTGTGCTCATAGATGTTCATAGATATGCTCATATGATTGGGAGATTTGGGAGCTAAACGCACCCAGTCATCTTTAGCTATCATATTGATGGCTTTGATAAGTTAGTATGGGATGTGGCATCATTTTGCTGCTGACCGCTTGGCACAAATTCCGATTGCAGCATGTGTTTTCATGCTGTTTTACTCTGAAGATCCAAGCACTACCGACCCAGTTCCACAGCACGGCCGAAGCGGGCCCGGCCTAAGGACTTTCTCTTCACCTTTGAGATGACAGCAGCTACTCCTCCAGCGAAGGACTGGCTGCTGGAAGATCGGGCTTCCTCTGGGCTCCAAGGGCGCCAAGAACACCTCGGCACTGGCCATGTGATTCACCGTGATTCATCATGATTCACCATGAGTCACTCAATGAGATTCATCTTGTGCCCTGACTTTGGAACTCTAGCATGGACAAAAGATAGAGACATAGCTCAGAAGCCTTGGGAGCCTTGTGGTACATTTCCGGATTCTTCAGGAGGCCTGTATTGAAAGAGGATGGAGGGGTAGAAGACTCAATATTGAGTCAAATCCCAGTTGGCATCTCTTGACATCCTTTTGACCGATGATCAATCAGTTGAGAAGATCCAGGGCGCTGTGCGAATTCGCTGAGCGAAAGGTCGGCCAGTTGTCCACTGTGTCGAAGAGTTCGAATCAGTGTGGCAGAAAGCTCCGAAAGTCGCATTGTGCTGGGAACACGCAAGGGACATATGCATTTCCTTGGTCTTAGCCCATGACTCAATCAACCTTAACCTAGTTGGTGGTCTAAAACCATTTCGGCAAACAACTGTCAATGGACAAACTCTCCCAAGATGAGGGCACATTGGATGTCTTTCCCTACTCCAAAGTGAGCTAGATTTTTCGGTCTCCCTCTTGAGACACCAAGGTGGAAACCCAACAAGATATATAGGGAGGCTCCATGTCATCACAACTTCTGCACTGACCTCGCTTAGACCATCTTGGCACAAAGCAAGACGCACATAACATACAGGGTGTCAGTTGGCCCTGAAACCTGCTTATCTCCGCTGCCACAAAAAAAAGGACATAGAGGGACAATATAAAGATCTAGTTCAAATTCAAATACAATTTCCGGTGTGTACCTACAACCAGTCATCAAGCATATTCAAGAAACCATTCATCTCCTTGATGCACTTGAACTTCAACGGATAAGATGCGACGTGTCACGAAGACCATGTGGCAGCCTCCATCGGCCATTCCCAAGCGCGAGAGACGCGCAGTCTCCAGGCACTGGGTGAAGTGACCAAGGAGTGCCTGTGGACTCACAGCCGGAGCAGAAGACAGAACTGCAGTGTTGTTCAGTACAATTGCTGAACAAAATTGAACAGAGCTAACAAAGATCAACCATGATCAACCATAGTTTTTTTCAAGTTTTAGTGACCTGCACAACCTGCATAATGAGCTGCACCCCGTTCATGCCCTCCTGCAGGATCCTGCAGGAATGCTATGTCATTTCATTCGAGTCTAAGCTCGACTTGGATGCCCATGAAAAACACCGATTGAATATGTATGCACTGCTGATTGCATGTTTAGGTGAGTGTGGGAG
Organism: Symbiodinium sp. clade C Y103; assembly: GCA_003297045.1. Taxonomy (NCBI): domain Eukaryota; class Dinophyceae; order Suessiales; family Symbiodiniaceae; genus Cladocopium; species Cladocopium sp. clade C. The sequence continues at coordinate 10,802 of BGPT01003603.1, read as the reverse complement.
AAAGCAATGGTCGGGGTATGACCCGGTGTAGACAAATCCCCCACTCAATCTGGATTGAACATGTCCAAAACGCTAAGTCATCTCCGCATAGCGTTTCTTTTGATTGCCAAGTCATGTCAAGTGGCTCGTCCCCAGGTCACCACATTTTACTTCACTTTTACCACATGAGCCATGAAATCACCCCTATCCTATCCCATTGAACTGTTGGTTGATAGGTATCTCTATTGTGGATTGCAATAATCCCCAAAAAACCATGCAATATAATAACCACTTATAATTCGATCAATCAACAGTGACATTTTTGACAGCTCAGATATTCCCCCGTGGTTTCTACGGCCTCCAAAGATGCCAAGGATTGACAGTCTCCTCCTTCCCGTTCCCAGAGACCACTCTCGACCGCGAAGGCCAAACTGCCATCCTGGGCGCAGGGCTTCCTTTGCTGAGCTTCAAGAGTCGGGACATTTCGATATCACAAGGTATCATAAGATTCTGCATCATGTAACGTATCAACATATATCTATGTAGTATATATATATATAAGTTCATATATGTAGTATCCAATGAATCATCCATATACATCCATGTACAATTCATAGATATTCATTAGTGCATTGAGCGAAAACACACACACACATGTTTATATATATATCATTATATAATATCTATCTGTATATATCTATGTACATATGAATCTATGCACATAATTGTCACACAATAGTAATACCAATGACTAAGACTAAACAGATCATGCCCTGACCTCGGGACCTTGCGCCCAGCATCCAAGCAGGTCTCCGTCTCAGCGCGCATCTCGGAGGAGGCTGAGCCCAGCAACCGCTGCCGGACGTCCGCCACGGTGTCGCAGCTGCGGACCGCCACTTGTCCTCTGAAAGCTGGGAAGATGGGAAAATCCCTGGGAAATGTTGGGAAACTAAGCAGCATTTTGTTTGTTGGTTTTCAATATTTTCAATATATCAAATAAATCTGGGAGACATGATTTCTTGGGGAAAAGTCTCGGAAGATTGGAAATTATTGCAGCAAACATCTCTATTTATCTTTTGGGACAGTTTGTCAAGTCTGGCACAGGCACAGAACAGTAGTGCGAAAATTGGGTTACCCGAAGCCGCACATACGGGCATTCATTTGCGCCCAGGTGCTTGTGGAAAGCGGCATTTCAACACAAATGGAGGTGCAGACACCTCTTCAATCTCACACTTCGATGCCTCCATTGGCCCGTAAAAGAGTTCTTCTATTTTGGATTTCTTCGTTATATAACTTAAAATATCCTCAACTTTTCCATCAATTTGATCAGGCCAGATTGACCAGGACACAGTATGCAGCCCTCTGATTTCTCTCCACCAGGCCAGCACCCCTAAAAGAGCCTGGCAAATCAAGATCATTCGGAACACCAGATGGAAGGACATGCACCTTAGAGTGACAATCCTTCAACATGTGACAATTGATGTTGAGTTGTCAAGTGTTATCATACAAACGGTTACAATCTGTTGCAGTTGCAACGAGCAAAAACAGGCATTCCACCGATTCCATCAGTGGACCAAACGTTTGACCAAACAGGATCAAAGATGTTGACCCAGTTGAAACATGTTGACTCTTAACAGCGAGAGGCAGGCAATTGCAACGGCGAATTGATATACGCAGAGAGGATCACCTCAGAATTGCTCCCAACATTTCCAGCTGACAGGTTAAACGTTGCCAATCACAAAAATGCACTAGAATCGTCCACAACCAAACCAAACCTTAGCTGCGGAATGCAGAATGACATTTCCAACTAGTTCCTAAGACAGCCAGAGCCTGATCAGATCAGGTACTGCTTCATGCTAGGTGCCCAAGATTCCTGGTGTTGTTCGGGCTGTCGTCACATGTAGGGTGTCGTATCTAAAGACAACCAATGGGCTCGATGGATCCCCTGTGGAGATGGCCAGGCCATTGACCCCAAAAATCTGATTCTGATTGTGAAAAGGACCTTGGTGGGTGCTGCCACAGAAAGTGTTTCCCAACAAAGATCTGAGTCAAGCTGCCCCATCTGCAATGGGTGCTAGTGAAAGATCGGCATTGCGATTAATCAGTTCTGATCCAGCGAAAAGTGAGAGCTTGGAGGAATCTGGAAGGCCCAGCATTGTTGCAGCTGTCTCATAGACCTCAATGTGGCAGTACTACATGAAACCATGCCGATGATCTTAAAAAACATGAGCCACAAGAAGAATGCCTGTATAGTGCATGTAGAGCCTATCCCTCAGCCCCATTGTGGAGCCAGTACTCGGTTCACCGCATCAGAAGTCATCCTACTCATGTTTTCAGTACAACCAAACGACTCTGAAGTTGAGGATACGTTGGCCCCCAAGTTCTGGACACATCCAATTCCACTCTTTAAGGGAGTTTGAACATGAGTTGTGACACTATCGCTGCAGGGAGATCCTCCTATAAGAGACGCACAAGTTCAAACCAAGTATCAACACCGCAGCCAAGCAAGTGACTAAACCTCTAACAATCTACCATCGTTACCTATAGGGCCAACTATATGCTCCATCGTTGATCCCGAAAGAACGACCCTCAGCTGACCACCTGACATCTGACTAAGAAAGGAAAGGGACTGCATCGGCACATCCTGTGGAAGGAATATCCACCGGCATGTCCACATCACGGAGGGCAGCATCGGCAGCACTTTGTTCCACCACCAACGTCGATCCATCTTCAAAGCCGAGGTTGCTGAGGGTGCTGGACTCATCCTGAGTGCTGATAGCACCTTTTGTGATTCATGTGGTAGCTGATTTGAAAGGGTATTGAGTCAGCTATTGTCGAAATCGTGGTAGAAAAAAGAAGTGTCCCTGCCTCAAACATTTTAACTTGGCGTACATGATCCTTTGAGTGAATGGATACCTGACCACTGGAACGAGTAGCCATTTCTCATCGCCATGCCTTAAGGTCAGGCAATACAGTACTCACAAAGAAAAACGCGCCTTTTCTTAAGCTTCTCAATATGTTTGACAACTCCAATTGGGGTCTTCTTGAGAAACATCAATCCTCGTTGATGCATTCCCAGCATCTGCCGTAGACAAGTCCGTTTCTCCATCAAGCAAAAGCCTGTCGATCCCACGTGAGGCAACCAAAGCCAATCTGAGACAGCCGTCAGCGTAAATAAGTTTACGATCAAAAAGAAATAACCAGTCACCAACAAAGGAGTATAAGCCTGAGCTGGAGAAATACCTTTGGATGGATGCCAGCTGATGCCACGGGGCGGCCTTCAATTTCTTATGTTAATGTTTCTGGGTTGGCAAAGCGAGAAAAGACCTAAGGCAAGGAAAATCATGACAGAATCACTTCATATCGATTTGCTGAATTGTCAAAACCCATGATTTTCATTGGTTTTCCCTATGTTTCCCTATAATTTCCCTATCTTCCCTAAGGGAATCCCTAAAAGGTGCCCCTGGTCCCAAAGCAATGGGCACCTCATCCTGGCGGGAGAGAGGCCACTGACCGATTGCACGGCCCAACGGAGGTCACTGAGGCGGCACTGCTGCAGGTTCAACGGCAAGCGATCGAAGCGATCGCGGCCACCTCGGCTCAGCATAGATCAGCATAGTTGCAATGAATAGAAAAAGGGTTGAAGTGAAAAAAAGAGATTCCCAGTTCATGGATTATGATATAATTGAGCAGTGTTGACTTACAGTTTCGCTGACATTCTATTTTCAGACCCTTCATATTCTGGTTCATGAACCCAGGCTGAGCCAAGGGACCAGGAACACATTCCGGAAGGATCAGCTTGAGAATCTCACCCGGCTCCTCTGCCAACCGCGAGTGCCGATGGCCTTGACCTTCACGCCTCGCTGCATCGGGGTCTGATCCCTCAAAGGGCCGAGGCGTTGTTTGTTTGACCTGTGCTCAAATTAAAATGGTACGGCCAGCACTTGTGCAATGCCCCAACGTCTTTCGGAATGATTGTCGGGAATCTGATGATTTAACTTGATGTGGTCCACGTGGCTTCATGGACCACGTGATTGCTGACCTTCTGCGGGTTTTCGGCTGTACCACAAACGCTGTTTTCAACACTTTTACATCAATCCTGAAGAAACCCTGAAAAAACCATACAAAAGGGGTAGGAAATTGTTTTTTTTTTAGTTTAGTTTTTTTTTTGGATTTCTGGTTAGGTAGGTTGTCCATCCTATTTGCATGGTATTTGCAGCATTTCGGAGCTGGAATCTTCCATTTTGCATGCTATTTGCAGCATTTGGAAGCTGGAACCTTCCGTTTTGCATGCTATTTGCAGCATTTTGGAGCTGGAACCTTCCATTTTGCATGCTATTTGGAGGATTTGGGGGTTGGAACCTTCCATTTTGCATGCTATTTGCAGCATTTGGGAGCTGGAACCTTCCATTTTGCATGCTATTTGCGGCATTTGGGAGCTGGAACCTTCCATTTTGCATGCTATTTGCAGCATTTTGGAGCTGGCACCTTCCATTTTGCATGCTATTTGCAGCATTTTGGAGCTGGCACCTTCCATTTTGCATGCTATTTGCAGCATTTCGGAGCTGGAACCTTCCATTTTGCATGCTATTTGCAGCATTTTGGAGCTGGAACCTTCCATTTTGTTNACCTTCCATTTTGCATGCTATTTGCAGCATTTCGGAGCTGGAACCTTCCATTTTGCATGCTATTTGCAGCATTTTGGAGCTGGAACCTTCCATTTTGTTGTGTTTGTTGTTGTTACGTTTGTTGTTGTCATGNGCTATTTGCAGCATTTTGGAGCTGGAACCTTCCATTTTGTTGTGTTTGTTGTTGTTACGTTTGTTGTTGTCATGTTTGTTGTTGTTATGTGTGTTGTTGCAATGTTTGTTGTTGTGCTTGTTGTTGTGT
>BGPT01003602.1:0-18824 GCA_003297045.1 Symbiodinium sp. clade C Y103 | reverse complement strand
AATCGAACGACCGTCACAGATTTGCCCAGTGGTACAGCACAGAACTCACATTAGGCCACAATTTCAGATTCCCCAAAAAGCGTCACTTTTTTGGGAATTACGAAATCTCGAAATCCCTAAATAGTTGCACTTTTTCGACGTGAATTTGGAGAGATAGGGAAAAATGAGCAAAAGAAGATCTGGAGAGTCTAAAATGGCTTCTGCAGAATTCCCCAAANTTCCCCAAAAAGTGGCGGAATTTGGGGATTTCGGACCCTGGCGATTTGCGCGCGGCAGCTCATGTGTACCCAAATCGTAATATTAGTAGTAATATAATTCATTAATTAATGAATATTCAAATTTATTTGTTCCAATCCTAAATTCAAGGAGATCTTTTTTGCAAAACAAAAAAATTAAAACAAATAAGAAATATAGCAATGGTTTTATAATTTCCTCCAAAGATAAAAAATAACATAAAATATCAAAAAAAAATAAGATAAAATATAATAAAAAAAATAGAATAAAATAATTATATGAATAATAAGAAAATTACACTATAATTTTAAATAATCTTCAGATATTTAAAAATCATAATATAATAGAATAGGAGAATATAATACGATCTTTAAAGAATATCAAAAAATATAAAAAAAAAATATTCAACTAAGTAATCTATATATATATACCTATATAAATATATCGGTTTTGAAGGCAACCTAGCACATCCAAACCGAGATATCTACAGCAGGAAATAACAACGAGGGGACCACATAATGGGGCAGCTTTGCATCGCCAGGGTAACAATTTAGATGATTATTATATAACAAATATTGCATATTTTCAATGTTTTGATGAAAGAAATCAGAAAAAAAAATGGTTGGGGAAAATTCCTAGGAATTTCCCAGGAAGAGAATTGCAGTTAGCAGAATCTCGGAAAACCAGCAAACCCCTCAAAATCTAAGCAAAAGGAATTTCTACTTACTACAGGGTATTCCCAGGATACCACCCAAAATACCCTATGGGTCGAACAGTTTTTTGTACCCCGAAACCACCTTTTCCAGGGTGCAGTACGCAGAACAATCCCTGCTTACTGGGCGTCCTAGTCGATAATTGATAATATATATTCAAAAAATATTAGTACATATTAGGGTAAAATCTAGAGCAATTTCAAAAGGGAAAGAAATTTGGGTTTCGTATTGAATATAAATGTTTATTTCAAACTTATTTGTATTATCGAGGTACCAAAAAATAAGAATCCTGTCAATTAGAAAATCTGCATATATATATATATATATTACGATTAGCGGTGGAAAATATATGGATGCTTATCTGCAAGATTTTAGATATCGGTAAAAATTGGTGGCCGTGTGTGCGCATCGCGCAAAAAATGTGTTGTAGTTATAGTCGTAGTTTATATAGTTTATATAGTATGTTATATATTTGTTTGTGCTGTAAGTCGCATACCCAAATAAATGAATATCTGGCTTCAGTGGCGGCACTTTTCCAGAGTCTTCAAATGAATGATCCAGAGTATTTGCAAACGATTTGACTGAATTTGCTGCACCCATGGCAAACCACAGAAGCCGCATCTTAAGCGAGCGCTGGCGTGATCTCCAAGCATTTCAACGCTGTTCAAAGAGTGAAAGCCGTCTGAGCAGTACTCAGATCTTATGAAGCGGTCATGAACCTCAAAGTCATGGTCATAGAATCTGAAGGGTCTGCAGATTGTATGAGTTTTCTGGGTTTATCCAAAGCCGACGTATCCCAAAAACAATCATCATTTGATTTACGGTCAGGGTCAAAATTATAGAACGGAAGTTGGTAGGGATGAAAGTACGGCAAAATCCCGTACCCTCGTGTTCCATAATTCCAAATTCCTCAGAAAACATGGAAAAAAACAAAGGTACAAATTCCTATCTGAACTTGGTTGTTCTATAATTCTGGTTGGGGCACTGGTTGTGTTCCATAATTGTTTTCCCTTATATTTCCCACCTTTACCAACTCTGTTCTATCATTGTTCGTTCTATGATTACGTGTTCTATAATTGCATGTTCTATAATTTTCCGGAGTCCCTGCAAGACTTAATTCTGACCGTGGCTGTACATCAGTTTGATCTTTTGATTAAATTCATGGTTTGAATCTGAAATGGGCCGTTGGGAAAGGCTTTTGGAAAGGCTCTTCTTGAGGTATCCTCCGGTAGCCTAACACAGCTACTAGTATGGGAGATGGCCCAGTTATAGATGAAAATGGTTATATAGTGTGTATATATATATATATAATTATATATATATAATTACCTAATGGTTATCTTCCATTACAAACTGTTGAATGACCACAGGGTATGCCCTATTGTGGGTGCCAAGGAACGGAACCATGTCCGAGTCATTTGGTGCCGTGGCAGGAGACGGAACTTGGGCCTGAAGGGTCAACCAAACCGGCAACAACGTGATCTGGCGATAGCCGGGTATCTAAGCAACAGAAATGGATGATTCTATGATGGAAATCCGGCAAGCAGCACATACTGACCTGAGAATTGGCTGGAATTGGTTCATCAGTGTTCATCCCCGATCAGTCCGTCAGCCAGAGGTTCAACTGGCAGCTTCTGTGGTCACGCCTGAAATGTATGACCCTCAGACAGGCCCTGTGGAACCGTCACCATAAACCTGCCAAACGCCACAACATGCCACAAGGCATGTACCCCTCAATGAATCCACACCAAATCTGGGCTCGAATGGCAGAGGATTGCACATCTGTGTCAAAGCCCTTTTGCCCGCCTGCCAGTAGGGCCAGACACCTCCAGGGAATCGCCAGCCTTGAGGGCAAATCAGGGCAGCTAAACTTCGACTGAAACAGTAAAACCCAAATCAGCAAACATCAGTGACTCCCCAGTAGTGTTAGGATGCTTTCTCTTTCCATGTATCGCATTTCTGCTTCTTCGCCTGTCCCTTCACCATCGAGGCCCCGACGCGCACACCAGCTGGAACCGTGACCTGGACCAAAGGTCCAGCCGCAGGTCCTGAAGGAGCTTGCCCTGGAAGCGGCACACCTGCCACGGCCATTCCGGCCATGTTCGTCGATCAACAAAAATGGAACAAGGGCTCTTTTCGCAGTAGTAATGCCCCGGAACTGTTCGTACATTATGGATCGTTATGGTACATGTTTCAGTTTTCCCTCTTTGGTGTTGAACCCCAGGTCTGGAACAATGTGCAAGCGCGCCTGTGGTCAACAATGAATGTTTTGAAGGAACCAAAGCCAACAAATGGATGTGAGGGACAAAACCAGGGTCTTTTGTGGATCATTGTGGGTCCATTTCCAATCAGAAGTTCGGTGATGTAAACGGTGTCATCTCTGTAACTGGCACCATCTGACACGAACGTCACCCCGGGGCCTGGTCCGAAGGTGGAGCGCATCGTCTCTTGCGAGGGGGGGTACGGCACATTGGCCCCATGGAAGAAGGTGTCGACTTTGACTCCCAGCTTGATGATTTCCATCAGGAGGTTTTCCTGTGCCAAACAAAAGCATAAAAACAAGATTTGCCAGGGCAATCACCAAGCTCAGGGGCTGTGAGGTGGCGGGTTGTGAGGGGAGGTGTTACACACATCCATCATTGATGGTAAGTCATCCCATCTCTACAATTCAACGATGAAAATGTGGATATGATATATGTACGTTAATGTGTAAAGCTTCTTTCCAATTCAACATGATGATAATTGCGCAGAATCCTCACATGGCATATAAGTCAGCAGTCAGGTGGATTCTATTTGGATCGCTTGGCTATCTATATCTATTCATGTTCTGTTGGGCGTCCATCTCATAGTAAGAAGCCACTATCGGCCACCACCTTTCTGGGTGTATCGTCAGGTCCTGCTGTCGGATCTGTGCAATGTTTCCACGCTTCACTTTTCGATTCTGCAGCTCAGCGGAGATTTCCTCTGTCAAACCTTGGTTTTGTTTCAGAAGATTAAAGGCTGCACATGGAATTGATATGGGGTCTATGGGAAATAGAAATATAATGAAATATATAGAAAATATATGGGAAATATGCCTAATATAGGGACGTAGCAATTGAAAACCCATCTGATCATCCAATCTCAAAAAGGCTTCAACAAAAATGTATGGCTACAATCCATCCAGAAACGGTGGTCACAGCCGCAGCCGGGGCATACAAAGTTCTGATCAGTTTGAACATTCACGCACAAGCCACAGCACAGCCGGGCAGGTTCCACCGAGCCCAATTGTGCATAGGGTTCGCGGCGGACAGCTTTGATGCAACAGCTGTTCTTTCTGAAGATCGCTTCTTCGTCATTGAGCTCTAAGTTAGTGGTCTGCAAGCAGCAGCAAATGCGCTCGCAGATGTTGGTGATATCAAAGACCCTTCGTTCCATCTGCTCAGATGCACTCAAATGCAAAGCTTGTCCTCGTTCCGCAGACACGGGAGGTAAGTGAGGTGGATTTTCCCCATAGATCGCCTGCAACGTCTGCTGAGAAGGTGGGTAGGAAATGTCCTTTTTTTTCAGCAAGATGTCCATCCGAATGTCCTTAGACATGGGAACCCTCGCATGGCGCGCCCTGCCACCATGCCATTTTCCGAAATAGGCCCGTGTCCAACCCAGCCCAACAAAGCCACACTGCACAAGAGAAAACTTTCCAGTGATTTCCAGGGTATGTTTCAGCATTCTGGACTACAGGTTAGGGTTTTCCTTTTGGACAGTGCACTGCTATATGAACCCTCCCACCGGATTTTGCCTCGGAGGTTGGCTCGGCTCCCACTTATCGGGGGTGTCCAGCCCCCACTTTAGGTTCTCGGATATTTCCGAAATGTTGGTTTGACCCTTGAGGTGCCATCTGCTAGTCTAACACACCAACAGCAAGACCTCCATGTATACGATTGTATACTTGTGCATGGAAATGATCAAATGGAGATGTTCTAAAATGGAACCCCAAAATCATCCATATGAGTCATACTGCAGATGGGACACCAGTCTTTTGAGACCCCCTCAAGAGATTAGATGAACATAAACCAATATTCCGAAAAGGATTCCGTGGTGATGTCAGGATCGAATCCAAGGCTCAGACTCTAAGGCCTTAATCATGGTATTCTCCTGGTTTCTGAGCTGCGCGATGTTGCCACGGCCCACCTTTCTAGCCTGCAGCTCCGCCGCGATTTCGTTGATCTTTTCGGAGTCCCCAAACCTCTTGGAGAAACCGTCGGGCACCGGAAAATTGAGGATGAACTGGGATCATCGAGGAAAGCAGAAATATAGAGAAAAGTAACTTCTCTCTGTGTCATTTTTGATCATGATCCTATTTAGGGGATGGAACATGTTCGTGAATTGGGAGGATCTTCAGAATCTTCCTAATTTTTTGCGGATGGAAAATCGCATACTGTCTGAAACGACCAACTAGAAACCATCCGGGGCAATGCAAATTCACCATATGGCAGCAGCAGCAAACGATCTCCTCATCCACTGCACGTAGCTGGGCATAGGGTTTTCGGTCGATGGAGGTTGCGCAGTTGGTGTGGAAGGTGGTGACCACCTGTTCCGGCTCTAGGACCATTTCGTGGGTCGTGCAGCCCGCGATGCCACAGGTTCCAATGAGGGAACACAAGTTCGAGCATTCGTTGCGCACGTTGAAGGTTCGTGTGGGGAAGTTCTGGCTTGGCATCTCATGTGGCATCTCCGAGGGTGGGCTGATCTCGGGCCCCAGCGCCCCATACACGGCATTCATCGTTTGCTGGGAAGGAGGATAGGAGGTATCAGCCCCGACTTTGTCCAGGATCAGGGGAAGTTCTGCGGCAAAGTCACCAAATTTCGCCATCATCTTCTCCAGCTGCTTGATTTGTCCCATGTTCCCTCTGACATCCACGCGCGCCTGCAGGTCTGCACGGATGCGTTCCACCAGCCCTGCATCGCATCCGCAGCCAGGCTGCATGGGTTGCCCTTCCACCTGCCCTGGTGGCTTAGTGAGCTCCCCGGCCTCCAACATAGCTAGGCATCCGCAGACGTTCTTGGAATCAACCTGCAAGGAGATTGCAAGAACCCATGCATGGCTTCGAAATTTGCAAGGATATGATATTTTATGATATTTTATGATATTTTGCTACCCGGTCTTGCCAGTTAGTGAAGGGAAAAATTAACACCGACCTCAAAAGCAAGTTTTGAACAAAAATTCGAGCCCACTTGCAGCACTTGCACATCACTTCCAAAGTGACTCAACCCTGCTGGACATTGTTGTCGATTCAAAATCTTTGGACTTGGTCCCTTTTTTAGGATTTCCACAGAAAACAGGCACTGTAACAACCCAGCTCTGCAGCTAAGAAGCAGATTGAATGTTTGCATAAGGAACGCGGCTGGTCACAACCTAAGCTTGTCAACTCTTCCAAACGAGCATGAAAGATCAGGCCCTTCGAAGATCAAGGACTCAGAGATCCAAAATCAAAATTGAAATATTGAATAGATCCGAACATGTCACAAATAGTTTGCCAGCAGAATCAGAGATGACTGGGCACAACCTTGCTTGTACTTGAATAATCTTACATCCAATCCCAATGTCGTCATGAGTATGAGTAGCCAAGCAACCGTTCCAGTGATGGACTGCTTTGTGGTAAGGACTGCTTCATCTTGCGCGAGCTCCAAGCTTCTCGAAGTGCAACAAAGGCTTTGACAGCAGCAGGTCACGTCCTGAAGGATAAAGTGTGGCCCCTAGAATCCCAAGAAGGGCCCCTGGTAAGGATGGAAAAATCTATAACGTCCATATAAATCCCACACCAATTTGAAGTAGCGTTTTGTGGCTTCCCAATGTATCACTTGAGTAGTGTTTATCCTACGCGTCCTGCCTATGCCGGCCTTCACTAACCAGTCACACACAACGCCTATGCAGTGAGGTCACCGAAAAGCATCCAGGCAGACATCATATGATACGACAGCTACTGTATCGAAATTAGGGTATTGCCCACCAACTCCCCTTGGCCATTCATAGAGTGTTTTCCCTCAGAGCCACTGGCGAATGCTTTTCCATATTGCTGAAGAAACAGGTAGGTAGATAATGATAGATATATTTTTTTCTTAATGCATTTATGTATACATATTATAGAGATACGAGGTACGTAGCTGCGCACATCGAATAAATATATAGCTAGGTACGAGTAGCTTGTTACAGACATAGATGCTGGTTGATATAGATGCTTCATGTTTTTTTTCAAGCCAACTCTCAACCCGTTCCCGCAAGGATGTTCCAAGGCTCGTAGGCGCTGGGCTGGAACTCGGGCATGCGTTCCATGCATCCCACCTCTGCCAACGGTCTCATGGGAGGTGCTTTGGCTCCAAAGATTCGCCGCAAGGTCGCCTCATCTGGAGGATAGGCCGCTCCAAAGTGCGTCAGCAGCAGTGGCACCTGCCCCATTTTCTTCGAAATGTTAGCATGAAACGGAGATTTGATCAGATTCGCACGATGAAAAGAAAAGACTCGAAAAAATAGTAACGTTGAAAGAAATTGCAACCCCATGGTTCATCCATGTTCATCCGTTTTTGCTTCAATATCCTCTGGATGAGTAATTTGCGCAAATGATAAAATGACACGTTTTTTGAACCTATGGATCAAACACCCGTTTGACCAACTCGCCCAGCCGCCCAGGCCTGAACAGCCAACTTGCTCAGCTTTTCCAACATAAATCTCTGCTGCCTCATCTGAGCCACTTTTCCTCTGCCATCCTTCCGAAGGTTCAACTCACGCACGATCTCTTGTACCAGCCTGATGGTTTTAATCCCCTGAAAAAAAATGTGAAAGTCCGTTGGGGCCTTCCATTTTTGAGGATCCAAAGGGGAAACAATAATGAAAAAATACTGAAAACAGCAACCAGTAACTCCTGTGAGCAACCACATCCTGGAACGATGCCACCTGATCAGCAACACTGCACGGCGATGCCAATAGACCCATTGCTATTCATGAGCATGAGAGGTGGATGAAAAAACCCTTTGAAATCCAAAATCAAAAACTCCCAACTATCTCCACCTTCGCCCTTGTCGTTCATTGGTGCCAAGTCCGAGTTGATTCCAGCACAGGTTCCCCAGCACATGGTCCGTTCCTCCAGAAGAGTGAGTTGAGCATACGGTCGCCGTTGGGTCACGTTGCAGCAGCAGTTTTGCGTTCGGAGAACTACTTCTTCACTCTGAAGCTCAAGAGACTTCCTCAGGGGGACACGTCCCTCCTCTGTCCAGCTCCCGGCGGACCCTAATACGAACTCCAAAAGCAACAGGCGTTGCTAAATTCAGCAAATATAAGCACTGAAACATGGGCAGCATGTCTATATCATTGGAAGCCTGTGAACTCAACTATCCGATTTAATCTAGTGATCTAGTGGGTGACCTGGGACTCCGACTACAAGGTGCAACATGGCGTTTTGACATCAAAACGAGCACCTCGTAATGAGACAGCAGGGTAGGCCAATCCATGCTTCAATCCAGTTGGTCACATCGAAGCGGCGTTCCGGAAAGGTCTGCATGAGGTACTCCATGCTGCCCAGATGATCGCAGCTGGGCCCCGCTATCTGTGCTACAGGGGGGCCCAACGATGTTGAAAGCTGAAAGGGCCACGGTGACGCTGGTTCTTGGGGCCTTCTTGGTGCTTGTATGGCCATATTTGCACGAAGTAAGGACCATGGTCGAATTTGATTGAGTGCAGCCAGATATAACCAAATACTTTTTGCCCAGAGAATTGCATACTCATATGCAACGAGCAATGTAAATGTAGATGATTCCAGTGAGTTTCAGGATCCTCAATTTGCATGCCCCTGTTCTTGGCAAGTCTGCTCATTGACGAGTGGATATGGGATGATATGGGTACAACCTACACCAAGTTGTGACATGTCCAACACCCACTAGCCGCACTAGCCCTGGCTGAGTACCAAGCAGCCTGCACATGGGCATTCAGTTCAATCAGTTTCAATATAAACTCCTGATTAGCGCCCCTGCGTAATACAGTCGCTTCTGGGTTAATTGATCCTGGGTCAACAATTTGCAGGTGCTCACTCTCTCAGGTCATGTCTGACCGCATATTGCTGGCCACTCCTGCAGCCTACTCTTTTTCCATCTCCCAAGACTAGGTCGTCAGGACAAAAGCTCTTCGTAGAGCCCTGCCCTTAGTACAAGTAGACTGATTAGGTACCCATCGGTCACTGTTGCTTCTGGAGACCATGGTTTCATCGTCCAAGCATCAGAGTTGCTAATTTTTCCATTGAACCACCGTTTCCAAGGATTGGTTTTAGATGGTTTCAGGAAAAATCTATGGGAATCATGGATTTTGCCCCAAAATATGGGGGGGTTCGGTTAAGTTTTCCCTCAAACCCGTTTCGAGATTCTTGGAATCACCTGAGGTGGAGGCTCAACCAGCTGCGCAACCGTAGTGTGAATGCCCACGTAGCATGGCGTCTTCCACCTGGCTGAACAGAATGGAACATCAACATAGTTAACTATGGGAAATGACGATTTAACATGATCCAACCATCAAAAATTGAATAAAAATTGGGATATTAACACATATTAAAACCATTGTCATGATGGGGAAACTATTCAGCAACATGGGGATATCTGATGATCCCAGTGCACCTTTGAGCGCTGGTCTTCAAGCGATTTAAGACCTGCCAAGGTCGGAATGCCTATTCTTATTGGGTGTAATTACCTCTAGTTGGGAAGATTGATGGTACCCCCCCATTTCGTTGTTTAGTAGTTCATGGTTGGGTCTGCCACACTAATTGAAAGGCAATTCTCCCGTGATATTTGGGCAAAAGTGCGTGAGGACTAGCCGGTCCTAGGCTTCTTCTGACTTGCACTGGGTCAGTATAGGCAGTCCTTCCACTTTGCCATCTGCAGCCGGCGCACGTCTGGTTCCTGCCCGCGGGTCATCGCAATGTCCTTGTGTCCAAATTTTAATAGGGAGGGAGGGGCCCAAAATGGCCCGAAATTATCGAAAGATATCGGAAAGTTATCTTCAAGAGCTGAATATGGGGAATCATATGGGATCCCCACCGGGCCGAACAATTTGGGGCGCCCAAGGGTGCTACCACCCAGGCGGGTCTCCTTCTCGCCGTTTCTACGCGCAGTGGCGTTGAACAAGTTCAGCAGCTGCGCCTGGAGATTTCAAGACAAGTTCAGCTGCACCTCTCTGTGAGATGAATTTGGGAATGTTCTTTATTGTCATCAGCGCCGCAGCACCATAGTGATGTTATTTACCAAACAAATATATCAGTGATCAGAGCTGTGTCGCATTCTGGCTTCAAAATGACCAAGTTCAGTTGCCAAGCGACCAAAAACATCAACAAGATCCAATGGCAATGTGCCTGTCTTTCCATCGGAGATAGGCCCGTGGAAGTCGCTGATGTGAAATGAAGCAAGAGAGCTCGATGTCGTTGCTTGTGCATGGATCCTGACCAGCCTGGCCGGTTGAGCATCTGCATTGCCAAAAGTTGGGCCTTCTTGGCCGCCCAATCTTGATTTCTAACACGGGCTTGCACTGAATGATCAAAAAATACCACAATTACCTGTTAATTGGTTAAGATTGGTGGGTTATACCATCTTATGCTAGCTGCTAACTGGTTTATTGAGGATTCTGAAAATGCATGATAGGTAACAGGGACTGAACTCAACTCGTTTAAAGATGTTAAAACCAAACCTACCACGCACCTGCCAAGGTCACATACTCAAGATCCGCGGCCAGCACGCCGTAAGACACCTACAGCGTCGCAACAATCACCAGTAGACCATCACCGAACTGTTGCTCTACTAATGGTTGCCCACTAGCCCCCCCCCAACAGCTCTGATTTGGCTCGTGCTAATCAGAGTGCCCCAGCATTGGTCAACTGCTCTGGCATCTGCGGTTCAACCACTGAGTGCTTGAGGAATGCATCTAAACCTGGAAAGGGTTGGAGAGTCACTCGACAGGTCACGTCCCAGGAAGGCTGTTGGAATGCAGTTGGAAAGTCATTGTGCTGAGTTGCATTGACTTCATGTGACCTACAGCAATCATCACCAATACTCACCAATGATGCCAGCTTGTGCACGACAAGCTAAATGCCAACAGTCATATCTGGGGGTCCATCCATTCTGGTAGTGACCTCGTGTGTCAGCAAGGTTGGCCAATTTTGTGTCAGGGGGCTCTCTCTATCCCTATCGTCTTTTCTGAAACGGTTTGAAAACACGCAATACTCACAGATTGCAGGACGAGCGGCCGAAGGGATAGATGTGCATCCAGTTGATGTATTGCCTCACCACTGCGGTCCATTGCGTAGCTGCTTCGGCGAAGTTGTAGCACTATGTCTGCAAGATCTGCAGGGTGCAGGCAAGGTTCAAGACCCAAAGAAGGGCACTGTCACTGGCTTTGACCTCAAATAGGTCAGCACGAATCTGGGAGCTCCACAACTACCGATGGGTCAAAATTGACCTTCATTAGTCTCTTAGGACAGCTAAAGCAATAGGCTCCAGGAATGGAGGGGCTTCATTTTTGACTTATTTGTTGCCCATGGTCCATACCCATCATACACAACTGCCCAACTGCCAACAGATAGTGCAGGCAAAAGACAAAGATCACGCCAGCATTCAAGCAGGTTCCATCAAAGTGGTCCATAACCTCAACTACCAAGCAGAAATATAGCTCTGTCTGAAACTGGTGATTAACCCCCCCTACTTACAGGGACAATGATGATCTCTCTCCCAATGACGGACCAGTGGATTCAGGGCTACAACCCTTTGTTCAAAGCCAGACCTTGAAATCTTTCCTTGATTATTCCTTGATTCATGTTCCCCGTTTTTTGCTGCCAATAGTCACCACAGGCGCCCCTGCAGCAACATCCAAAGGTGGTGGTTTCTGTCGATAAACGGCTTGCAGAAGCCGTGCAGTGGGATCCTGGCCGAGATCGTCTGGTGAAATGCCATTGATCTCTCCGGAACTTCCAGCCTTGAAGAGAAACACGTCCAAATCCAGGGAGACAATGTCCATCCCTAGACGTCTCACATCTGAAACATTTGCAACTTGACATTCGGACAAATGACTCTGAGCATCTGACCAAGTGATAGAAGTATGGGAAACAAATAGAATTTTGCCTGCCAAGGAAAGCTGAAAGCTGCCGGAAAGCTGCTATTCAAGCCTTCACCAGTGCGCAAAGCGCCTTGTCATGGAGGTCTAGTGGCTTGATATATCCATGACCTATGCGGATGCCTCAGCGGTCAAGTTCCTAGAGCCCATTGCCATAGCCGTCGCATTCAGCCAGGGATCTCCCAGAAAGAAACAGTAGAAAATACAGAAAATAACTCCGCCTCAAAAAGGGGATGACCCTAAAGTTTGATATTTAAGTAGCGAAATGATGATGATGATGATGATGATGATGATGATGATGATGATGATGATGATGATGATGACGATGACGATGAGGACGATGACGATGACGATCATGATCATGATCATGATCATGATCATGATCATGACCATGATGATGATCATGACAATGATCATGATGATAATCATGATGATAATCATGATGATGATGATGATGGTGATGATGATGATGATGATGATGATGATGATCATGATCATGATTATGATGAAGATGATGATGATGATGATGATGATGATGATGATGATGATGATGATGATGATGATGATGATGATGATGCTGATGCTGATGATGATGATGATGATGATGATGATGATGATGATGATGCTGATGCTGATGATGATGATGATGATGATGATGATGATGATGATGATGATGATGATGACGATGACGATGACGATGACGATGACGACGATGACGATGACGATGACGATGACGATCATGATCATGATCATGATCATGATCATGATCATGATGATGATCATGACAATGATCATGATGATAATCATGATGATGATCATGATGATGATCATGATTATGATCATGATCATGATCATGATCATGATCATGATGATGATGATGATCATGATGATCACGATGATCATGATCATGATCATAATGATCATGAATTTTATGGGTTTTGGTAGCTGCGAAAATTTGAGACAACCCTAAGGCTCCCTGCACAACAAGCCAGTCATTTTCCGGCTGTGCCGCACATCTTCACAGGCCAGCAGCCACCTTGTGTGACAATGGTGCCCCCGATACCCCGAAACCAAATGATGCACCATGATTTTCCTGCATAAGTTTGACATTTCGGCGTGTCCCCCAAACCGGCCCATACCCCCATTCTCTACCATCAACACCCCTATAGTTTGATGATTGAATTGAAGCCAGGTAGCCTACCTAGAAGCGTATACCACTTTTTTTGATGTTTATCTTTATAACATTTTTTTAATTTTAATCCACATACAACTGGAAATATTCCACACATAAGGACGATATCACATGTGCGGTGGTCAAAACATAGTATATGGGGCATGGTCATCCATCTCACAATGGGAATCCGAACATAATGGGTACATGTAAAGTTGTGTAATTTCTTATTAATCAACATGAATTAATGAGATAATCAACTGGGCAATCTACCCTAGGTTTGACCATGGAAATGCGGGAACTGAGGACTCAGCTCCACCTCGGCTGTGACAAAGATCACTTGCGGCAGTCTGCAGTTTGAGACCAAACAGGAAGGGCAATGGATTGGTTTTGGAAAAACAACAGAAAACTACAGTTGTTACCCCGAAAGCTAGCGGTTTCCTGTATTGTCTTGTTGTTCTACTCCCACAAAAGGGAGCGTTCCCGAGAAATGTGTGCAGAACTAGCTCGTGGAATTTGCGCAATGACTGTCAACAAGATTCAATGGGCAAAAGCTGGTATGGATTTGGAACAAGGCTCCCGATCATGATGACGGCTGCGTTAACATCAACATGGACGACGACAAACATAATCACGGAAAATGTGGTGCACGCGGCAACATGCATCCACCTCACAATATCGTGGAGCTGCAGCTGCCCTTTGCCAATTCTTGCGTTGCACGCTGAACATCAACAACATCATATTATACATATATATATATATACTTATATATATATATATATACATACCTATAATGTGATAAAATATGACCAATGAAACACAGAGATCCCCCTCAAAATGCATGAGCTGTAGCTAATTCCCTTGAGAAAACAGGATTAATACTGCATAATACGGTAGCAACATGACAAGGATTCGTTGTGCGATAGTATGAGATAGTGATGACCCCAGTGCGGATGGAGCCCCTTGCAAACCAAATAAACAACATGATGAAAAACATGGCCGTGGCCAGCCTTAAATCAGCTGCGCGGTTGAGGAAATACATTAGCCAACGCTTATGGATAGCACCGCATCCAGCAGCCACATAGACGGGTGTAGGTTTCTTCTGCCTGAGGTCACTCAATTGGTGGGTGCAGATTTGCAGAGAGGGAAAGCTAAGCTTGGGGCTCTAGAGAATTCAGCCAGCCTCAGTCCACAAGTCTGTCCAACCAGGATCAGTGGCTACCAAATCTCATTAAACCATATTAAACCGCAGCATGGTTCAGTTTCGTACGTGCAATCTGCTTCCACAGCCTTGGTCCAATTCTTGGGCAGCCCAGTCAGTGCAGTATGCAGCCCCAACTGATGACGTGTTTGCAAGTGTGCATCAGCAGGTTCCGTCAACAACTTGTTGAGGTCCTTCAAAATCAAATCGACTCAAAGTAAAGGCTCAGACGGGGAAAGATTTGAGTTTGAGCTAGCAGCCTGGGCATGTCAATGTGCGAGAATGTCAACGTGACCCTTTTTCATCACAGTAAACCCTCTAATGAACTGGGTGTGCTGTACAGTCAAAAATACTCACAAGTGGCCGTGACTAGCGCTGATGACTTGCAAGCGCGCAAGATCTTTGCAAGAATGCAGCAGCATCCCTCGACATCGTAGCAAATATCGTTTTCGAGGCCCACTCGTTACTCTGACTCTTTCCCCTGGCAACTCTCCAAAAAAACACGCAATCCGCCCAGCAGCACTGCGCCTCCCACAATTTCTGAAGGCCAGCTATGCCCTGTCAATGTTGGCATCAGTCTGAAGGATTCTCGGCAAGCCGAATCCTAATTCTACCTACCGTCATCTCTGTTGCAATTGCAAACTTCGTGTCCAAAAATCCGTGGCAAATCATAGCAATTCCCCGATACTGCTTGGAGTTGTACACCAATCCTGCTTGATAGTTTAACCACGCTTCAACCCCCCGAAAAGCATTAATCATTGGGGATCAGCAGCCCAAATTGGGTTGAACATGAGGAAAAAGATGAAAATGATTGAAAATTAACATTTGAAACTACCAACCAGCAACTGATCATACTGATCTGAGTTACCCAAAAAAACACTAATTACAGGAAAGTTTGATATGTTGAGGAAAAAATGATGAGACACACCCAAATGACTGTGCCGGGTGGATCCCAGTGCCTGGGTTTGAAAATGTTGCAGCAGATTGCAGCCGCTTCCGCATCCAGCAGCGTTTTGCACCCAGCCAGTATGAAGAACATCCTTGACCTGAATGTGGGGGCCCTGGGGGCCGAGACAAGGTTGGACCTTGGAAAAAGGTGGGGGTTGCACAGTGCTTGACTGTTTTCACTCCAGCAATGTTGACCTGTACATGACTGAAACTGGCAGTCGATTAATACATGTTAATACTTTTTCTTCCGGACAATTTATGGGTTCCATATGTTTACAATTTGTACTCATCTTCACCTGATGCGCATATATGGGCCTCGGCATGCTTGATATCCAGAAAGGTGTCATGCCTTGGAATATCCCAAAAATGTTCACTGCCACAGGCAACTTGAGCCGGATGACGGGGATGACTTCGATTGTGCCATTCATGGGTGGGCCCTAAGCATGGCTATGTAGATGCGATTTCTTAAACAATCATCCAAACCAAGAATGACTGGTCCTCAGGCCCCCACGATCGCCACGAGACATAGTGGGTGACAGCCAGCACTGCAGAAAAGACCTAAATCATGGCGAGCGCCAGCCCCTGGACATGTTTCCTTCACCCTTTAGGGGGGATAACTAGCATTTTATCATCGAAAAGTGATGTTCAACAAAACAGCACATCATGCAAATCTCAGGCCCCCAATTTATATCCCCATTGGTCACATGTTCTTGCTTTGAGCCCTTAGTTTTGAAATGTTTTGAAAATCATACCTTCATTAGCTCATCAGTTCTTTTCCCCCTGAGCTTCAGACCGCCGAGCCCTGGGTGAGGTTCAGGAACGGCGTCTTCGCAATGGCCGACGTCAATCTGAGCAGCTCGCAGCTCGCGGCTCGCAGCTCAGCTCCGGTCGGTCTGTGGGCCCACGGGCCCCTGAGGTGCTGACTCCAACAGCCTGGGGCTGTGCAAGGGGTCTCGCGACACTGGTGGCCCAAGCAAGCGAATCCTCAAAGGACCAGGGCAATCAGAAAACAAACCGCAGAAGCTTGCACAAGCTGGCACAAGCTGGCACGTAAATATTCTTGCACTTGAATCACTTGCAATATCTAGCAATGAAGCTATTCGGAAATGCTGAGGCAGGCGCAACAAGAGGGTGGCCGCTTCGGCACACATTACCTCAAAGATTGGCTAGTGCCACGTACTGGACTTGGAGCCGGACATAAAGCTTGACGAGTCGCCGCTGCGCAGGTGCTGGCAAAGTCCGGCTCCGCATGGGGCCCACCTGGCGAAGGCCACGAAAAAAGTTGTCCACAGGTCTTCAAGTGGCCCCCTTGAAACACTGGAGAATAATGTACCACATGTTTACCACACACACAGATATATATATATATATATATCACCAGTGCATATGAGTATTTGGAGGTCCCCAGGTCCCCTGATCCGAGGCAAAGGCTGTTCATGAAGCTGGTCAACGGACCTCACAGGTTTAGGAGGTCAAAGCCCACTGGTGTAGCAATGAAAACTGGGAGCCCAACGCAACGTCGTGGCCACAAACATCCCCAGCCTGAAACCAAGCAACGGGATGCAACGGGCAACCGACTCTCCACAGGTCATCAGCATTTGGATTAGACGTGCCCTTGCCGCCAAAAGCTGCATCACGTTGCCAAAAAAAACATGCGAACATCAGAAAAGAATGTCCTCCCAATATTTCTCCAGGTTTTTGTCCTGTTGCAGTATATGTTTCTCAAATCTTCCAAAAGTTTGACCTGGTTTGGTATGCAGATCAGCGGCATCACTTCAGCTGCTCCAGCTTTCTCATGAGGCTGCCAAAGGAGAGGCATCAAACTGGGCCAAAACCGACTTTGGATTGAGACGAGAAGATCAATATTTATATATACATATATACATATATCTGTGTGTGTGCGTGTGAAAAAAAAGATTGTATGAATGAGATACCCATAGTAGATTCACTTGCATCATTGTGATTATATATATAGAGAGAGAGAGAGAGCAATGAGATGTGGATAGATGATTCATATCTAGTGAATCCATGTCTAGTGATATCTGATACTAGGTTCACGATATGCACCGAGTATGAGAATATAATATATCTGTATATCATTGTATATCTCTGTGTGTGTGGGGGGGGGGGGCAAGTTCGCATTCCTTGCACTCCTCACTTTTCTCAACTGACTGCTGGACAAAACTCGGCAAAATTCCGCAAATCTCTTGCCACACGTTCAGTGTGTGAGCTATTGTTAGGTTATCGAGCAGTGGATTCATTAGATTAATTTCTTGAAAATTGTTGCCTGCGCTGTTTTGGATGCGTTTGTGTTGAAAATTAATGTTATTCTAAGGTTGTTTTGGATGTGCTTAATTCGCTGCAGTGGATCATCTCAGAATTCATATCTCGTTTTGGATGTGCGAATCGAAACCCGGACTTCCACTGCAGCGAGTTCCTGAGTGAGATGGATATCCAAACATGGAAGCCCACCCCAATGGTTTGTCTCAAAGGTGGGTACCCAAAATCCACCAGTGGTTTCTCATGATTCTTTGAGGACAAACTCAAATATCCCATCATTCCTGGCTAATACCTCCAATATCAATGGTGAATAACCCTATCTTTGATGGTAAATAATCATTGATGTCCCAGTTATTTGCTGCAAATTCACGTTGAAACACCATTGTTCACGCTAATATCAGTGTCTCAAATCTTGGTGGTTACCCTCTGGTAATTCAACATGGCCATGGAAAATGACCCGTCTTCAAATGATTTACCTATTAGTCACATTTAAAATCATTTCAACATGGCGATATTCCACGGCTATTTTAGATTACCACACGGTTAATCAATGTAAATCAGCATTTCTGTCCATGTTTTGTGGTTAAATCATGTTAAATCGCCCTTTCTGTCCGTTTTTTTATGGCAAAATTCTGCCAAGACATGGCCCCACCGTTGCTGGGGTGGCTCACTGCTCCTGCGCCGCCTCTTCAGCATGGCTCAGGAAGTTCGTGACCTCTGGCCTGGGCGGGGCGACTGTTTGGGACGGCAAAATTAACACATCCACGGTGGATATTTAAGGTGTCTCTAGTGTGTATGCATCTATGTATATATATATATATGTGTGTGTGTGTATATGCCGTATCTTATTTATTTATTTATTTATTCATTTATTTATTTATTTATTTATTTATTTATATATGTGTGTGTGTGTTTGTTTGTGTGCATCTGTAGTTTATGTATATTATAGTTGTTTATATGTATATGTATTTATGTTTATGAATATCTATCTTTATATATATATATATATATACGTATATATATGTATATGTATACATGTGCGTGTGTGTGTGTTCAGTGTATACATACATACATACATACATACATACATACATTACATTACATTACATTACATTACATTACATTACATTACATTACATTACATTACATTACATTACA